>PVLD010015273.1:0-49228 GCA_004027595.1 Dinomys branickii | reverse complement strand
GCAACCCAAGTGCCCATCCACAGAAGACTGGATTAAAAATTTGTGGCATTTTTATATAATGGAATATTATTCAGCTATGAAGAAAGACAGTTTTGAGAACTTTGTAGGCAAGTGGTCAAAACTGGAGTCCATATTCATAAGTGAAATAAATCAGTGATACATGTGCAGGCAACGCATTGTATCACTCATGTAAGAACCCTAGCGTGGGAATATAAACTAAGAGACATGAAGGAAATCTGTTCAAAAACAAAGAACAGATGGGACGAGGGAAAGGAGAAAAGAAAGAGACAGAAATGTATGTATGTATATATGAATATACATATATGCAGGAGGGCTAACATGGTTCTACTATTGTATTATATCACTTAATGCTAAGGAATAATTGATGATAGGTTATTTGATCAATATTGTATGTCTGTATGTGTTATCCTGAACACACACTTTGAAGATATCAATATGCAAAGCAGCAACTATTGGTGGTTTTGTTGTTGCTGTTGTTGTTGTTGTTGTTGTTTGCCTGTTTTGCTTTCTGTCTTTAGATGTTTGGTTTTTGTGTTTTTCTGTTGTTGAGAGGATTAATGGTCTGACCAATTTTGCATGTCTGTATATGGGTTCATATATTTACACTTCGAAGATATCAATGGATAAAGCAATAACCACTGTTGAGACCATGTCACCTTGTCTATAGATCAGTTGTGATTGTACTATTTTTTATGCTAATTGGTGTCTTTTTGTTAATATGTTTTTGTACTTTTATTTTTTTAAAAAAATTTTTTTAAAAATGCAAAAAAAAGAAAAAAGGTTATACCAATTGCCAGAGAGCACATATTTTCCTAGGTATTTGTTTATTTATTTATTTATACTTACATAGATTTCTTCGCATTTAACAGCCCAGTTATTTTGGGGAACAGAACCCTACAGAACCCCACACTGGAAGATAATGGTAACAGTTTATCCAGATATAGTTCCACAACTTCAAAGTATAACTACACATACAAAGGAATATATGTAATTGTTTCTGTAAGAAATATGTTAACATTAGTCATTGTAAAACATTTTAACTTATGAGGAGAGTCAAAATGCTGTGACAATTGCATAAATAATTAAAACTATACTTTTCCTTAAAAGCATTCAATCAAAATATCAAAACCTATCACCTGGTTAAGTTGAAAAGGTCATATTTCTCATTATTATTCCCCTAATATAATAAATTGAGTTAATTTCTCCATTTTTAATTAAATTTTAACTCATGGATGGGTCATTACTGACAAAATGAGCATAATTTATTGTTTTACTGGGAAGAATAAAATATGCAAGTTTGTATTCGATGACAATATATTCTATTTAGTATTTGGGTATTACCTCATTTTTTCAGTAATAATTTTTCACAGAAAAATTGAATTTTAGAGCCTAATTCACCAAGAAACTCAGCTGTGAGAGGAAATGTCATACTCAGTCTCTCTAAGGCCTCCGTAGTTTATGTGGTGAACATATTATCCTAATTTCTTAGTCACTTTGTAATAGCCAGAAACCTTTCAGCTTATTATTCCCAAAATAAAGAACATTTAACGAGGATCACCTAGACATTTCAAAAATGGTCTAAAAGTGGTAATGTCTCATTGTCTCCTGAAAATCCATTTCTTGGCTCACACATTTCCCTTTGTCTTTTGAGTCCAGCTTTCTCTTGGCCATAACTGGCGTATGTTTTTAATTAAGTCTTTATAACTAAAAACAAAAACTTGTTTTTATTTCTCTTCATGTTCTTTTAGAATTCTTTGACTCTGCTCAACTCCGGACCTTTTAAATTTGTAATTGTATGAGAAAGAAAAAGCGGATGGTTTACTTAACAGGTACTTCCGACGTCATCCGAAACCTCTTAATGAAAACATCTGAGTTTTATATATATATACAATTCTCATAGTTCAACAAATTAGAATCCACTGAGCTGAGAAACTAGCTCTTCCTACTTCTACCCAGGAGACAATGGTATGAGATGACGTTTCTGAGCTGTAAATGAAAACGACACAATAGAACAGTTCCAAATGTCTGTATCGTGACAGCTCTTGAAAGCAGTATAAACTAGCGTATGGACTCAAACTAAAAACGATCGTAGAAAAAATCCTCCAAGAACTACCTTAAGAAGCACGTCATCACATGTGGCATGTAGCACCCTAATAACTCCTGAGCACGCTTTGCCTTAGAGTTGAGGGGGCAGAGCCTGCAGATTGGCTGCATTTCATCACTGTATGTGCAAACAAGATGCCGAAGTGTCAGTAGTGGCATGGCTACCACATGGACATTTTCCCTATGCAGCAACAATGATCTTTTTTAAAACATGGGTTCTATGCTCCTGCCCTCTGATGTGTTTCCAGCTCAGAAGAATAAAATCCAAAATGTCTACCGAGGCTCATCATAATTGACACCCGCCTGGCCCTGGAGAACCTTGTTGAATTGTCTGCTTTCACCACCACTAGCTTTCTTGCCTGTCACACGAGCCTCCCTGCTGATGCTCACAGAGGCCAGGTACTCTTGTCCCTCAAGGCCACTGAGAAACTCATCACTGCAGCAGAAATTCAGGTGGAAATCACCTCAGCCCCATCTGCTGTCCACTTCAAGTTGTTCAAATATCACTTCCCTGCCATTTCTGTCCCTTATCCTGCTTGTCTTTTCTCCACGACAGTGGTAGGATATAAATAAGAGTTTATCTGAATCTCTCTACTGGAATGCAAGCCTCATAGTTACAAAACCTTTGTGTGTTTGTTTGTTCAACGTGTAACACACAGAAAAGTATCTGGCACAAAGCAGTCACTCAACAATTTGTAATAACCAAATCTTGGAAACAGCCCAGCTGCCCATCGGCAGATGAATGGATAAAGAAGATGTGGTTTTATGTACAGTGGCGTACTGCTCTGCCATAAGGAAGGAGAAACTTGAGGTATTTTAAGTAAATGGATGCAACTTGAGACCATACTTTTAAGTGAAATAAATCAGATGCATACATAAATATCAGTTTCTTTTGTGTGAGATGCTAAAAGTGTAAAAAAAAACCAAAATGGATGATACATATTGTGGAAGAGGAAGAAAATGTTCAAAGAGTAAGCAAAACAAGGGAGAGGGAGGGAAATGAGAGGGAAGGGGGAAAGGAAAAAAAGAAGAAAATAAAAGGAAAGGATATGAAAACAAAGCTTTTATAAATGAGGAAGGGAGGAAAGATTAAAGGGAGGGAAGGGGAATGGGGAAAAAAGAAAAATCAATATATATTATGTACAGATGAAATTCCCTATGATGAATGCAATTGTTATGAATATCAAAAGTAATAAAAATTTTAAAAATGAAATGCAAAGGTGAATTTAATACATCCCTTGACTTACATGTATTTTTAAAACAATATTTTTAACTTTCAATTTAATGAGGCCAAGATTGCTCATTGCCGATAACATAGAAATTAAAAATGAATGCTATATCCCAGCCCCACACTGGTATCTCTGAAATGTTACCTGCATGCAAGTACTCACAAGGCTGTAGAATAATAAAGAGTGGAAAGATTTAGAGTTATTACCCCGCAGAGCGTAACACTGGGTTCCACAAACACATCCCTTACTTTTCTACTGTAAATGTTGACTTTAGCATAATAGCCAGCTGTGTGTCTCAGTGCCTTTGCCTGAGGGATACAGGAAGCAATCTTCATATTTACTCACTTGGTACAATGAAAGGCAAGGTGTGTGCACAGGTACAAAAGGATCAAACCGGGATTTTCACCAACATGATGCTCTACCTAGCATGTATGTTTACCTGAGCATCACAGAGGCTGCCATATACCCACATTACTCTAGGATTTGTTTCTTCTCAAGAAGTTTTCTGTTAATTTTTCTGGTAGAAGTAGCCCAGCTCAGGACAATGGCACATGAGAAAACAGATTTGCAAGTTTTAAAGGAAGAAAAAGGTAAATTATCAGAATATTCAGGCACAGATGAGGATGATCCATCTGTATTTACACTGGAAGAGTGGTGCAGAGATACCAGTAGGGTGATGGTGGTGATGAGGATGCTAACTCTGACACTGGCCATGTGCGCCAAACTTCCTGCGGCTGTGAAGTGGAGCAATAGACTCATACAGACACAGGGAATGCAGACCTCCTTGACGCAGATGACAAAGAAAACAGCACAACAAATTGGAACAATCCAATGTTAGAACTGGGTCCAAAAATATAGTGAGGGCCTTGGCAGAGGTGAAATGTATTGGACAGAATGCCAGCCCCGCAGTTCCATGTTGGAAACTGTAACAGACAGAAGGCTACAGGATGCTGAAAAATACGCACAGGCTAAAACACAAGTAAAACATTCTGCATTCACCAGTAGCCACATTCAAAAATGCATTTATAATGACACCTCACTAGCTGAACTGAAAGCATTCATAGATCTACTGTACTTAGCAGAGATTTATCATGGTATTCACAGGAATGTAAAAGATTTATGGAAGGGCAATGAATCAAAATATGCCATAAAAATGTATGCCCTTGTAGATGCAAAGACTTATTATGCTTTCAACTCAGAAATTTATCCTGGGACTCAGCCATCAGGTCCTTATTTGTTTAATAATAAACCAAACGATGTTGTGAACAGACTTCTTGCTCCCATTTCCCAAGCTAATTGGAATAGGACATTCAACAATTGGTTGATCATTTTCCAGTCGATGTTATATTTACTAATAGAGCATAAGTGGACCAGTGCAGAAACCGTACCCAGACACAAAGCAGAAATTACACTTGAAATGTTATAATTTTGAGACAGAATTTTACAGCACAATCTTTGGTTTTCAGAAAGATGCAACATTAGCTTCATACATGGTAAAGTAAAACCAAGCGGCCCTGCTGAGGTCAACACTGAGCCATGGTGGAAATACTGGGAGGGAAACCTCAACAGAACGGAAGCCTGAGGTAGAGCCTCTCCACAATGAAACCAAAGTAGAGCAGATGTGGTTCATGAGTTATGCAGCAACTGAAAACACAAAGCATGAGCCAATGGCTGTGGTTTACTCAATCCTAAACATGTGTGACATGAAGAGTTTGATAGTTTACAAGGAAAAGAACAAGTGCAAAATACCACAGAGATATTTTCTTAGAGGATTGGGACTGAAATTCATGAAATCATGTATAGCAGTGGAAAAACGAAATGTTTCTGCAAAACACACTGTGGACCACACTGGTGAGTTGACAGGGGAACAGGCAGGGGTAGCATCCCACAGGGCTACTGCTACAACTGAAAAACCAGACAGATGCCATGGTGCCCTACAAGATGGGCAGAAAAACAAAACATGGATGCTATCAGTGTACACCATACTTGTGTCTGGAACATGCAGTTGTCATGTGTGAAGAAAGCCTTTGCTGTGACAGTTGAAACAAAGATTATTTTTCTCATAGACTTTTGTTGGTATTTTCATTATAGTTCACTGAGGTTTTTAATTCTTGATGTTGTCTCTTAGGTTTTGTAAGCAAGTACAGAGCTGATGTTAAAATGTTGATGTCTATTCTAAGCACTCCTTGCATATTTGATATTTTATTTTATTGACATTTTATTTCTCTGCTGAGTACACACTGTACAACACAGCAGGAAGCTCCCAAGAAAAGAGGAAGAGAAGTGACAAGAATGGCCTTTCACACAGGAAAGGAAAGCAAAGCACACGTGCTGCCAGTGTAAGTGAGACATGCGTGTGGAACATGCAGTTGTCATGTGTGAAGGCTGCCTTGGGTGTGACAGTCGAAGCAAAGATTATTTCTATAGCACACTTTTGTTTGTGTTTACACTGTAGCTAACATAGGTTTTTATTTCTGATGTTATCTCTTAGGTTTTGTTAGCTGGTACCCAGTTGATGTGACACTGTTAATATTTATTCTTAATGCACAATACGTATTAAGAATCTAACACTTTAGTTTTTTTAATGTTTTATGTTCCAATTATCTACACACTGCATAATATAACAATAATCTCTGACAAAAGAGCAAGACCAGAAAAATGTCAAAAATGTCCTACAAAAGGCCAGGAAAGCAAAACACACGTGCTGTCAGTGTAAGCGATACATGTGTGTGGAAGGTGTAGTTTTCATGTGTGTGAAGACTACCTTAGCTATGATAATTGAAGAAAGGATACGGCCAGGGATGTAGCTCAGCAGCATAAGCGCTTGCCTGGCAAGCCTGAGGTCATGAGTTTAATCCCTGGTACCAAAAAAAAAAAAAAAAAAAAAAAATGAAACAAGGATTATTTTTGTTGTAGAGTATTAGTGACATTTTCATTGTAGTTTGTATAAGAATCTATTTCTGCTGTTCTTTTCTGGACTTTATACACCAAAAAACAGTCATGTTGACAATCTTGATGCCTTTTTATAAACATGTGATAAATTTTAAAAGTTTAATACTTTAGTGATTTTCTCTTGTTCAGCACTCATTGTTTAATATAAAACTCATAAAATTTAAATTAATAATTCATCAACAGAAATATGCTAAGGAATAAATGTGGGTTTGACATGCTCATGTTTTAGACCTTTAACACCAAAAAAATAAAATAAGATGCTCTGCAAGGTAAACACAAAAATGCAACAGGGAAAGGATTCACAGAGTACGTGTGGCAAGGCTAATTAAATAATAAAACCTTGGATATGCGCTACTTGAAGTTTGCTTAGCTTTTTAAATTGTATATTTTACCCCAACCACTCCCACCTGAGAAAACAACTCTATTCATTGCCACATGTTCAGGTCAATCCAACAAAGTTTACCTCCCTCACAATGTAAACCTTATCTTCTGATACATTGTACTTAGCTATAAATGCCTTACCAGGTATATGGTTTGCAAATATATTCTCTGTTCTGGAGTCTGTCTCTTCATGTTGTTGATTGCTTCCTCTGCAGTGCAGAAGTATTTAAGTTTCGACGATTCTCATTCTTCTGTTTTGGTTTTGTTGCTTGTGCTTTGGGTTCTATTCAAAATTATGTTATTCAGCCTAAGGCCATGGAGATTTTCCCTTATATTTCTTCTAGTGGTTTTACATTTTTGGATCTCACATACTCTATTTTTGATTGATGTTAGTAATTACTCTGAGATAAAGCTCCAATTTCATTCCTCTGCAAATGAATCTATTTTCCAGACATCATTATTGAAGAGAGTATCCTTTCCCCATTGTACTTTCTTGCATCTTGACATCCAAAAATCTCAAATAGCTCAATAGTAAGAAAACAAATAATCAAATCTGAAAATAGTAAAAGGAGGCAGTTGAGGTAATACACATCTGTAATCCCAGCACCTTGGGAGGCTGAGGTAGGAGGATCACAAGTTTGAGCACAGCCAGGACAACTCAGCAACTTAGCCAAATTTTGTCCCAAAATAAAAAAATAAAGTGGCTGAAGCTCAGAGGAAGGTCCTGGTTTCCATCCCCAGTACCACGTGAAAAGTAAAAAAGAAAAGGAGCAAAGGCCCTGAATGGGTCATTTCTGTAAGGCAGACACACAAATGGATGCAGGTTCCCAACAAGGACATGGAGTCACGCTCTACACCACTAATCATCAGAACAGTGTAAACCAAAATCAGAATGGCGTATCCCCTTGCACATGTTAGAGGGGGCTATATCAAAGAGTTGAAAAAGCAAGTTGTGGAGGATGTGCAGAAAAGGGGAAATTTATACCCTTTTGGTGAGAATGTAAATTAATACAACCCTTAGGGGAAGCAGCATGGAATTTCCTCAAAACAATTAATAGAAATCCTACATCCACCAACCCCACTGGAGCATATCTGCAGTAGAGGTGAAACCTGCATGGTGAAGAGAGGTCTGCATGCCCATCTTCACTGCAATATTATTTACAGTCACTCTGTCAGCTTTGATTTATGGTAACAAAATACCTGAGAGAATTAACTTGTAAGAGAAAAGACAGACCTTTTGCAGATGGGAAGGCGATCTAGGCCTGGAGGGGAGAGGAAGTAAAAAGGATTCAAATGTGATGCACATATGCACCGACTTCTTTAGGTGGACATATTCATTACATATCGCAAGCTTGTACTAACAGAAACAGTTTTAAACAAAGATGAAACCTTCCTTGGGGCTCACAGTCTTGGAATTTCAAGCTCGTGACCTGCTGGCTTCATTGCTTAGGGTCTGTGGTGAAGCAGCATACTGTGCTTGGTGAAGCAAAACTGCTCACCTCCTTGCTAGGTAGTGAAAGGTAGGAGGAAAGAACCAGGGCCCCGCAACTCGCTCCAAGGGCACACTCCTGACCACCTAAGGACCTGCTGCTCGGCCCCACCTCCTGAATGCACCAGCCTGAAAATCAATCCTTTAACATGTGGGCTTTGGAGGACTGTCAACATCCAAACTATTGCAGGAACCAAAACACAGAACCATCCTAAGAAACCACCAATCAGTGAGCAAGAAAATATTGTGCAAATACACCATGGAATACTACTCAGCCTTTAAAAGGAAGAAAATCCTGTCATTTGTGACAACGGGTTTGAGACTAGAGAATGTTTGATGTCAGGCATGTGAAATGTGTCCAGCATGGAAAGGCAAGTGCCACCTGACCTCACTCACATGGGGGGTGTAAAAAAAGTGAAATGCACATGAACAGGGAGCTGCATGGAAGCTGCCAGGGGCCGAGGTGTGGGGCTGGGGATACGTTAGTCCAAAGGCACAGCTTCACCTAGATGGGAGGAAGGAGTCTGAGCGATGCATCGTACCTCAAGGCAAGTACCACTGATAACAATGCATTGTCTATTTGAAAACAGTATATTTGACAATTGAAATTTTGGCTTTTTATATGTATTTTTGATACAAAAATAGTATATGAGTCAATGCATAAGCTTGATTTAACTATTCCACAATATATACATATATAAAATGATGTTGGATCCAAAGTACATACAATTTTCACTAGTCTTTTGAATAGCGATGGATGACACTCAGCAGAGCACCACTCTGCCAGAGAGAAGGATAAACTTGAGTGCTTTGTAGGATGCACCTTGAGTTAAGTGAAATAAGTCAGACACACAAACCTACACACTGTGTGGTTTCTCTCCTTTGAGAAACCCAAATTATAAATCAAGAGCAAAATAAAAGGTGGACCAAAGGACGTGAGGAGATAGACCTTTCTCCAGTGGGAAGGCGATGGAGAGATGGAGGGAGGGAAGGAAGGGAGGGACAGGGGAGGAAAAGGACTCAGATGCATTATGTACGTGACCAACTCCACACAGGGAATGTAAACACACGTAAGTTTAAAAGAATTTTAAAAATTAGAGGAAGAGCTTTATCTCCTAACGATAATCAAACTCAGGCATCCCCATCGTGAGTCAGCAACATGCTCTTTCCCCTGTCAGTCACCGTCTTGCTAATGGCCCCTGTTTTCAGAACCCATGTGTGAGGGAGAGGGAATGGGTCGTCCGTGATGGGGAGCTGCTCTGCTCCAAGGCTAACAGAGCTCAAATTCTCTTCTATGAGAAACCTATGTTCCCCTTTGGAGAGTCTAAGGTACCTGTCTGAGTCCTGCGGAGACCCTCCTGCCTCTGCTCTTTAAACAGAGGCGCCACTCTGTCCATGCACCCTGTCTGCACCCAGAGTAGGGGCTCTCTGTAACCTCTGAGTAGGGCTGTCATTCAAGAAGAGCAAAAAAAAAAAAAAAAAAAAAGAAGTAGAGGTCAACCTTAAATTTGGCAAGAAGGGAGAAGAAGGGTTAAGGCAGGGTTGAAAGACAGAAAGAGTAACTTTTAATTGAGTAGCTAAAAATGCAATCTACTTTTGTTCTCAGCTGTGAGCAGTCCGTTTGACATTTCCAGTTTCGCCTTGGACTAGAGACCAATCGATAGCCTTGTCAGGGGGAAAGAGAAAGATTGCACCTCATTTCACAGCACCAAGTACTTCTATTTGGGTGGGGAAATCACAATTTTTTCAGAACCTTCCCCAAAATTCTGCCACATAAAATCACATCAATTAGGCACTTTAATTATTTAGTATCTACCATGTATCAATCATTGCATAAGATTTTACAAGTATTATCTCACTGAAACCTTTAGGAAATTACCTGAGACCAATATCCTATCCTCATTTAATATATGAAACAGAGTCTCAGAGAAACACTGTAACTTATTCAAAATTATGTGGGTACTAAGTACTGGATACAAATATCATTTTCTTGGTCGGGGGAGGAATACATACAGGTATATATGTATTACATCCTAACACACCCAAAGTTTCTAAGTCATGTCATATTTTGTCTAGTGTGTACTCAATATTCAGTGGTGGCTGTCATCATGAACTTATAACCAATCCAGACAAGGACCAATTTGATAATTTGACCAAGGGCACAGGTAGATGGCCCTCTAGCAAAACTTAGTCTGAAGCCTTGTCTTGTGTGCACAACTTGCTGGTTAGTTTTGATTTTTTAATGTTTTTAGGAAAGCCAATTTCCACCACTCTGTTCTGATTTACACCCTTGTTCCCCACATACATTCTTTCCCACACAACCCTGCAGGTATTGGAGTTAAGAACCCCTGCTTAAGGTCAATCGTAAATCCAGGGCAACCAGAAATTCTCCAACTTGCCTGGTTTTAAATCACAGTCGGTCTCAACTGAGAAAGCAGGCGCTCATCTGAAAGAGCATTTAGGAAACCTAAGAGAAGATGCAAAGAAGCTGCTTATTAAAGGCTTGGGCAGGAAAAATTGGGGCTTAAATCCAAAAGCGTTCCTTAAATAGGAAAAACTGAGCAAAAGGGAACTTCATCAGGTGCCACAGGTTAGGTCTTGTCCAAGTCACAAGTGTCAAAGGAAAACAGCAGAACTAAAACTGTTAATTTACTTTGTTTGATGCAAGATGTGAGACATCCTAATGTTTAATCTTATCTCACCATGAGAGTTCCAACTCGTGTGCAAGGAGGATTCCAGTCCTGCAGCAGGTTCAGCCAGATGCAGAATCCTCCCCTGTGTAGAATCAGAGAGTAGCCGACCTAGGGTCCCAGCAGTGCTGCTCTGCTTGCCCTCTGTCCTCCTGACTCAGACGTCCCGCCCAAAGCTAAATTTCCGCCCACATACAATAGCCAGATGACCTACAGCATCATCTGCTACAGTGAAACTTCCTAGGCCTTAGGCTGCCTCAAGTGAATCTCACTGTGATATTTTGAAATATAGTTATGGTTTTTGTTTTGTTTTGGTGTTTAATTTTGTTTTGTTTTGTTTGTTTTAACGAATACCATCCTGTGACGTTTGCAATCACTTGAGCGTGGGAACTACTGATGGAGACACTCCGTAGGACCTTGCCTCATCCCACTTGGTCTTGACTCCCATCCTTTGTACAACTTTAGTTCTTTCTAGATTTCTGTTGTTGAGCTGAATCCCAAAGATGTGCTCCTCTGCTGGCCCTATTCTGCTGCTACCCAATCTCTAGCATAACAAGGTGGTTTTATTTTATAATTGTTTCTACGATCCATTCTCTGGATGCATATTGAAATAATTAACCACCCTGTTAAGTTCTCATGAGCATCACTTATGAGTCTAAAGGCTTAAAAATGGGTGTGTTAAGTAGCTTTTTCCCTGTACAATGATGGAAGCACACAGTTTCCAAAATAAACAAAGAAAGCCATTTGACAGACAAAATAGATCAGGTACAGACACTCACTGAACAGTTTGCTCAACTCTAGGAAAACAAAACAACAATAACTTGGTGACATTTTGTGCCTGTCAACCTTTAAATCTATACAAATAGCAATTTATTTCATGGCTTACACCACTTAATATTTGCAATGAACAAGCAAACCATTGCATTAAGTTTGCCTGGCTTTTCCTATCAAGACCTTGAATAAATGAGCTGTTAGACTAGCATGCATATATATTTCTTAAACAGATTGAAAATATATGTAAATAATTCTGTCTCCTGAGCTTATAGGCAGCAAGTAAAGGTGCTTAAGGATGATGACGACCATGCAAAATTCATGGCCATTCATTTGCCATCCTGGCAATTCTGCATCGCAGTGAAGGAGTTGAGGATACATATGAAAAACAGCTTCAGTAGGAGAGTGACCATGACTAACAAAGGAACAAAATGCTCAATGTAACAAAGCTCTGTTAACTTCAGTAGCACAAGTGCTACACTCACTTGTACGATCACTTCTCCAGAGGCCTGAAATACATAGAGTTTGCCATCCAGGCTCTTTTTTTGAAGTCTCAGAGCTGGAGAGAATCCCCACTGACAGTGAAAATACTGCACGTTCCCCTCCCCTGGCCGTATCACATCCCTTCAAAACACACTCTGGTCCCCACCAGTTGAACACTGACTCCATAAGTAAAACAAGTAAAGTAAAAGGATAACAGTAAAAAGAAAAGCATCTAATTTTTAAAAAAGAATTCAACTTTTTCAGATGGTAACTTGGAAGAAATTAGCAACATTTAAGATGCATATATCTCTAGATTTCATAATTCTGTTATAAATTAGCATGAAATAGCAAATCCATCAAAGGTACATATACAAACCCATTCATATCAGTATTGTAGTTGATGAAAGATCTCTACAACAGTTTCGGTTTACATCAGGACAAGTTAAGTAAACTCTTGTTCAAATTTTACTTTGTGGCCATTAAGAAAATAAAGCGACATTATATGTAACGATTGGAAGGGTATCTGTCATATATTGTTAAATTTTAAAAAGTTGTTCATAAAGTATTGCTATGTTTGTACTTGTGTATAGAACAACTGTATGCATATGTATATAATGCTTATATATATATTGAAAAACTCTTTAAAAGCATACAAGATGCAGTTACCCACAATTGTGTCTCCAGATTCCAAATGCGGAACCTGAAAAACTGAAGAGCTATTACACTTTGCATTCTCTTTTACAACTCCAGCACTATTTTAGTGTTTTTAATTTCTCCATTAGCTCAATTCAACTTGAAATACAATAAGAGATCAAAACTTCTATTACCCACAGTATGGGCAATAGTATACAAGTCTTCATACACTGGTTGTTTTTTTTTTAAAAAAAGTGCTCATGTCAGTTCCAAAGAGTTTTTGGTAGTGGCTCTCAAAATTAATATGCATACATTATGGGCTCCAGCAATTTCATCTCTAGAAATTTATCCTAGAGCTGTCCCAACACAAGGGCAGAGTAGTCCATGCAACATTTAAGTAAGAGCAGAAAATTAAAATCTACCAACTGTCTATCAAGTATACATCAAGTATATAACAAGTACACGTTTGTTAAGAAAACAATGAGCATGTTCATCTGTATACTTAAGTAAAATAATCACCAACATGTACTAAGGTATAAAGATCAAGTTAAATGAGATATGACCATTTATGTTGATGCAAAAAAATAAAACTTCAACTTCTACCACATAGGGCAACTGTGAAAGGAAGTATTAAAATGAACCAGTAATTAGTTTCCTCTTGAAGACAGCCTAGGGAGAGATGCGAAGGAAATTTAATTTTATTGCACATTTTCTGCACCCTTTAAATCATGTGTCGTGTGTTTGTAGCATTCCAAACACCAATGCAAAAATGTATGATTAAAAAAAAACTTGAGATAGCAGCCACAGATTTTTATTTCATCTGGAGAACAAGATGACTTACTCAACAAACTTTTATCAAAAACTTAGTATGTGACAAGCATAGTTCCAGGCCCCTAAGATATATCAAGTAACAAACTCTCTGCCCTTACAAATCTTATATTCTGTTGGGGGATTCAGGGAAAGTGATTAACAACAACAGTACGAGTAAGAAGTCGTAAACAATAGGGTGTATATTACACCAAAGGTGATAAACGCTACGGTGGAATAGGAGAGTAGATGGTGGGTCAGAGACACGGGAAACGTAGGGCGGACGGTGGGGAGCAGGCGGGAGGGGGCAGTGCAGGAAGCCCATTGAGGATGAAGTCCAAGCAAAAATTCAAAGGAGCTAGATAACGTAAGTGGTGTTTGGAAAAGTGTTTCCATAAGCCGGGCAGGTGCCTGGTCCGCTGACGAGGCAGGAACGCTGAGGCCGCAGGTGCGGAAGGAGCGAGGCAGACCCGGCTGGAGGTGCGAACAGAAAGTAACTGAGGTCAGACCTTACAGGTTAGGACTGAGCTCGCAGGAGCTTTAGGTTTCGCTTTGGGTGAAAGAGAACTGTGGCAGGGTTTGAGCTAATAAATGACGAGCGGACCAACTCTCCCACGGACCTGAAACACACGAGCTGAAATGGTGCGCGGTTTCCCTTATACACTAGAAACGCAAAACGTAAGGAGCAAAATGAAAGATGGACAATGGGAAACAGAGAGACGGATATTCTGCAAATGGGAGAGGGCGCGAGAGAGGGAGGGAAGGGAAAGGGGCGCAGAGGGAACTGAGATGCATTACGGACGCGTGGCAACTCCGCACGACGTCACCGTGACGGCACACACGTACGCCTACGAACAAAAAATAAAACCAGACGAAGTGGACAGGAGGGAGGAGGGTGGGGGCAGGGAGGTCTTTAAAGAAGCTACTACGTAGCCGACGCGGGCGCAAGACAGCGGCTCCCCACGGGCCGCGGCCCGCTGGTTGAGAAGCGATGGGATTTGAATGACGCCACTGCCCTCACAATTATCCTCTTAGTTTTGAACACATGCTCTAAAGATGCTCCTGAAAGAGGACTTCCAAAACTGCTTCTGAGTGGCCAGAGCGATGGGATAAGCGTGCTCAAAGCAAACGGGAACGAATACCAGTGTGTCTTACTGTATAACATTTTACATTGAAATGCAGCGCGGTTTTTCATCAGTGCTGTATGAATCCCTGGAGAACGGGGGCCTTTGGAACGTCGTGCTTGGAGAAGAGGTGTTCATGAAGAAGCCGTAGTAGCCAGCCCCTTCAGACAGTGATAATACACAGAAGCTGCAGTGCAAAGATATGCATGGTAGGTAGGAGGAAAATGTACTCAAGTACATTTCTTGGATCAAAAATATAACCATAAATTACATCAACGCAGTACCGGTCACTGTGCATTTCAGAGCAGCTGCCCAGTGGACAACTTTGCTAAAAGAATGCTGTGTTTTGGTGGTTGTTGCTTGAAGTGTCTGGGAGCAGACTCAGGGCTTTCTGTACACCAGGCAAGTGCTGTCACCCTGAGCCAGGCTGGAAGAATCCTTACCCTGGAAGAACGTCTTTTGTAAATAAGGAGGTCCAAAGGCACACATTTCTGTGTATGTGCTACTAACCAGGTCAGAGCAATGAGAATTCCCATAAAGTCTATCAACATCAGGCCACCCTTAAAATCACAAGTTCTAACCCATTCCAGTAGAAAAAGTAACATTTGTGTAACACAGAAAGTAAAACTAAAAATTAAATTTAATACAAAAAGATTTGATAGCAAGTGAAAAATATTCAATGCACAGCACTTGTCCTTTATAATTGTGAAATAAGCATAATTAGGTGTTAAGTGATGAGGGTGAGAATGTCACATTTTCAGTGGAGTTAAGCTAAATATTAAAATTGCATTTATTCATTTGTTCAGCAAATATTTATTATTAAGTGCACATTCCTTTGCAGGCTCTCTGCTAAGCATGAGAATCAGTAGCAGACAAAATTGGTGAAAAATCTAAGCGCCATCCTGAACTGTACATTCCAGGGAAAGAGCAGTAATTCCCAAAAGTAGGTCTTCGTCCCAAATTGCACTTGGTTATTCTCTGTGTAATATCGAATGGGGTGACAATGCAATTTCGTGTTTTCAATAATAAACAGTAAGTGAGATATCAGATGTCAAGCTACCTATTAGGTTTTGATTTTAAAATGTCCCCCCAACGCCTCTTGTGTGTGGAAGCGGACTGGATTATCAAGGGTGCTACTCTCATCAGGGCTAAATGTGCTACGACTGGGTCACTAGCACAGTCGTAGAGGCAGGTCACTGAGGCCGGCACCTGGAGGGGTCTATCTCCCTCCCTGATGCCTCTTTCTCTCTCTGCTTCCTGACTGTCCTGGCATGAGCCACTCTCCTCCACCCCTGCCTCTCCAGCTTGTCCTTGCTACCTTGGAGCCAGCGGACTATGGACTGAATCTTCTAAAACCCATGAGCAAAAATGAACCTCTCCTTCTTTAAGCTGAGGGTGTTGGGTATTTAGTCCCAGTGACGATAAAAAAAGAAATAAATAACTAAGACACTGCCCCAAAGCTATCAAAAAGGCCAAAAGAATTGAATTTTCCATTCAACATTGGGGGAATTTCTTAACTTCTCTGTACTTTAGGTTTCTCCTATGTAAAATTATGCTCACCTCGTAGAGATTTAGAGAGCATTTAAAAAGTTAATAAAGTTTCAGTGACAATGAGCATAATTCCAAGGCATGATCCAATGGTGTATGTCCTCAAAAATGCAAATTCAGACTGCACAAAACACATTCCTTCACGTGATAGAGTTAGGCTTTTCACTGTAAGCAGCCATAAAATTGGACAGAATTTACGAGGCAACGGTTTGCAGGCAGCAAACAACAGATAGCATAAAATTATAATCCTAGAAGAAGCAAAATTCATGGGCAAAGGCCCTGTTTCCCTGCATCTTGGTCTGGAAACAATTTTCCCTGTCAGCTGCATGAAAAGCTGGAGCACAAGGAAAACATAACACTGAGGAGGACTAAGGGCTCTCAAGAAGAGGTGAGGCATGAAGCAGCTGTGCAAAGATGTCATGGAGATCCATGCTGGGGGCTCTCCTGTGAGTCGAGGGCTGGTAGCCAGGCTGTACGCTTAAACCACACATGAGGCACCCCATTTTGGTTGCTTTGTGTTTGACAGCAAAACAGAGGTCCTGAGATAGGATTTAGGGTTCCATTGAGCAGTAAGGACAGCAGCCCCAAAACGGAGTCAGGAATCCCAAATGGACCTCCTGAGCCTCCATGCCCCAGGGATCCTACAAAACACCCGCCCTGTAACCTGCAGCTGTCTGGGACCTCCCCAGAGTGTGATCAGGCAGGTGCTGGCTCAAGGGCACACAGGCCCTTTGTGGGCACTGCACAAACGCTGCATGGACTGGACCCTGAAGAGTATGGTATATAGTCTCCTACAAGGCAGAGACCATAGGGACAATACCTCGAGTTCCCTTCTAAACCCTTTAGAAACACTAGACAGAGAGCCTTCTTGGGTATCCTGCCCAACACCCACTCCCAGCCAGCAGGCAATCTATGTCCTTGCCCTTATATATTGTAACTAAGTTTGCCCACATGCTGCCTCCTTTTTCCATCTTCATTTTCACTCTCCCTCACTGTGGGGCAATATCCCAGCACCCTTGTGTCAGTACTAGGTACAAAGCAGAGCTAGACAGAGAGCAGCTCTCTGAGCAATCAGAGTTTGGTCACCAGAGTAAAGGGAACCTATTAACAGCCCTAGCAGGTAACTGGTTGTCTTTGTTACTTTTCTCATTGCTGAGACAAAATACTCAATGCCCAAAGTTAAAGGAGGAAAGATTTATTTGGCTCACAGTCTAAAGAGCTTTCAGTCCATAGTTGGCTGGCTCCAAGGCAGGGTGGCTTGGCAGGGGGGCACTGCAGAGGAGAAACAGTTCTTGGCAGGCAGAAGGCAGTGAAGCAGCAAAGCAGCAAAGACGCAACAAGCAGCAAGACACTGCCCCATCCTTTTGTCTCACATTTTATTCAGGCTACCTGCCTTTTGGGCAAGAAGCATTCACACCCTTAATCCTTGCACCCCACCATGAATCAATCCCAGTATCACATCCTTAATCCATGTGTCATGCACCCTAGATCCAGCCACCTCAGAAAAGCCCAACCTATGTCAGCATGAGGCTTTGGGATGACACCTAGATACAAGCCATACCACTGGTACACCAGAAAGGCTGTGTCTTAGGAGAAAGAAGCATCCCTAGTAAAACCTACTCTAGATATGAAACCTAAGACTAAATCCTGACATTATCTGCAAGAGGTACAAATTTTGGAGATTGAGTCCCTCCAGGGAAAAGGGGCTTAGAAAACATTTTAAGCTTACTCACAAATATGCACGAGAAAAGCATAACATATGGTTTAGACAACTTCAGAGTATTCAGAAATAGGCTTTTCAAACAAGAAACACACTTCACAGAACATAATAGAATCCAGACTATAAACAACATTTTTCCCATATATTTGACATTCAATCTAAAAATTCCTGGACATCGGATGAAAATTTCACCAATACTAAAATTTTTAAAAGCAACCAATAAAAGCTAAACCTAAAGTGACCCAGATTTTAGGTGCCATAAAAAGTCTGTTAGATATTCTAAACTTTTCAAAGAATGAAAACAAAATATATTGAAAGAATTTTCCTTAGCAACAGAGACTGAGTTTGTGTTTCCCCAAAGCCCATATGTTGACACTTCACCCCCTGCAGTGGGTGACTGATTGTGCTGACTTGAGATGTTCAGAAGCTTAACTAAGTCTGCCCAGCAATTCTGCATCCTAGGGTATAGAGGACCCACCCTAGGGCAGCTTGAAGCCTGGATGTATAACAGGGGAATGAGGAAGGATGGACTGGCTTCTGCTCTTTGGAGGAGCTCCCTCGGCTTGGACATCATTTCCTGGTGTCTAGCACAGACTCTTTGGCTTCCACCTTAGATCCTTTAGGCTTCCATCACAGACCCACTGGCTTCTTGATACAGACTCTCACAGAACACTGCAGTGACTCCAGACCTTGGACTGAAGCTTTCATCATCCAAAGTGCAGACTCGCTCTGCACACTTCCTCATCCACCTCTGTGGCTGACCGTCATAAGCCAATCTTCTAATTTCTTACAGATCTGTGTGCCTGTGTTGTATCTGTTTCTCTAGTAAAACCATGACTGACAGACCCTCAAAGTGATGCTTTTAGAAAGTCAAGTCTCTGGGCGGCAATGAGATCATGGAGATAATCTCACCTTATGAGAAGGTGGCTGCTGGCCCAGAAAGCAGGCCCTCACCACACACCCAGGCTTCTGGCAACTCTGCCCTGTGATGCCCAGATTCCCGGGCAGTATATTTCTGTTCTTATAACTCACCCTGTCTGTAGGGCGTCTCTTAGGACAGCCCAGAAGGACTAAGACACCTACTGAGTGAAGAGACAAGGAAGATGCATAAACAATACAAAGAACCAAAGGGAAATCCCAGAGTCTCAGAACAATGAATAGGATAAACAATGGGCTGGCAGGAAGAACTAAAAAAGAGAGAGTTATAGAAATAAAACACTGTAAGCCACAAGAAAGTATGGAAACTGGGGGGCCTAGAGTTTCAATTAATGTGTCTTCTCTTTTTCCTAAGTAAAATAGCCCAGCTTACCTACTTTCTTCAAATATTTATCTAAGGCTTTTTTAAAACTTAGATTCCAACATAAACTTTAGAATGTTTGCATTTTAAGGCACAACCCTTGAACTTATCAGAAAAGGAAAAAGTTCAAATACAATGAGGACTCTTATCCTTAATCCTAAGTTTAAATGAGTATGTATTTATTGAGGGTGAGAATGATAACTCATAAAATTTCTTCTCAAAAATCCACAGTATTGTCTGGGCGTGGTGGTGCACACTTGTAATCCTGGCACTCAGGAGGCTGAAGCAAGAGGATCACTGTGAGTTCAAGGCCATCCTGGGCTACATAGTGCGTTTAAGTCCAGCCTGAACTACACAGCGAGACCGTGTCTCAAAAATACACACAAAAAAAACCCAACAAAACAAAAAATACTCACAGTATGAAAGACAGCAAAAAACTAGAAGAAATTTTTCATTAGGTAACTGTCAAGTGTTACACTTGACAATTAATTTTGGAATTAATTGGAGGTGTGCAAACATATGTAAATCCACATGGTATTCCTTTCAGCTAGGAAAAATGCAGAAAAGAAAAAAAGAATGAGTAACAAACTTGGATAGACGTATATGATGCAATACTATAGAATGTCTTTAAGTGCTACATAAAACAATAATGACAGCATATTCACCACACATGGAATTTCAGACTTTCTTAAAAGCACTTTTCTTATTCTCGGAAATTAAGAGGTTTGTTATACTCAGTGATATTTTACAATTACAACTGGCAGATTTTTTCTTCCTTAGTGGTCCACAAAATAAAGGTACATGTACAACAGACTGTGTCTAGATTAAATGAAATACAGTGGAGTTAAATTCTAATCTGCATTCAAATTACGCAGTGTGATCCTCACGGAGCTGAGGGAGGCAGCATCACATCAGAAATAAGCGCGTAGCTGAGGGCGCGGGCAGCCAGCTCGTCCCACCTCTGCTGTCACCTGTTCAGTCTTGGGTGAGTTTCTTAATCTAACGTACTTCTACCTCCTCAAAATGAACAGGATAATAATATCCATTTCAAACTGGGCATGATGGCACACTCCTGTAAACCCAGCACTTGTGAGACTGAGGCAGGAGGATCATAGTGAGTTCAAGGCCAGCCTGGGCTACACAGTGAATTCAAAGCCAACCTTAGCTACACAAGGAGACATTATCTTAAAAAATAAGAATAATAACAATATCCATTTCACCGAGTTTTTCTAAAGAGTAAAATTTTTAAAATAACATTTAAACATAGGGCACATTCCATAAATAATTTTTGTAGGGAGAGGTGTTTGCTTTGATTACCTTGAGTGGTACCATCATTGATGGCTTTCTTTTACTTTTGGATGTCTTCCAAGTTGTGTGTGATAATTGTGCATTATGTAATTAGAAAATCAATGTTCCTTTAAGATAAACCAAAACCCATTATATTAAAAAATCTTTGACCTTGTAAATGTATATGGTATAGTAGTATGTAGGAAAAGCATGGAAAGATTTGAAATCTGACATGTCACGTAGGTACAGGAAAAGTAAACTACAAGGAAATGAATAATGTAATTGACACACAGCCCCTTACAGACAAGCCTCTATATATTTCTTGTTAAATTCTGCAATGTAAAACATTTTCAACATTACGTGATAGTTTAAAATATGAATGGTATTTTTTTCAATTAAATGGAAAGATTTGAGAAAAGGCAGGTAGATCCTGGGAAAGAACCATTACCCATAGGAAGGACCCAGGAAAACCTGACTCAGGATTTACATAGACGCCTCAACAAAACAGGTCCAGCCCTGGCAAACTAACTTCCTCCAATCCAGCTCACCCTCAGACAAGGTCTGACAAACCATGTGCCCCTGAGTCACAACACTTTCCAGCCAGAGGGCTTTCATGTACATTGAAATGCCAGGATACATTCTCTATTATTATTTTCTCTTGATTCTCATTCATCATCAACAAGATAATATTTTAAAAATAAATACGTAAATAAGAAATTTGCTAAGTTGATAAGTGGCTCCTGTCACAATATCTTAACTTTTCGGCTCTGTTTTAATAGAATATGCCTACCTGAGATTTTAAATCAGTTCTTGTATTCAAGTCTTGGTCAGTGATGAACAATATGTGAGTTCCTAGAAAGTCACTAACTTCACAGAATTAAACAAGAAATTACCTGCCTTCCAGTCTAGTAAATGTTTGGTTGGAATAAACCATTCAGACATTTTTTAAACTCCTTGAATTAAAACAATCCCAGAATTGCTCCTGGCCTTCCACTCTGTCTAGTCATGAAACACACTGTGGTGTTGAACATTTTTTATATATTTATTTGCCACTTGCATTTCTTCATCTGACAAGTGTGTATTCATTTCAGATGTCCATTTTTTTATTAGGTCTTTGAATTTGGGGAGTCTGATTTTTTTCAGGTTTTTTGTACATTCTACGTAGAAGGCCTTTGTCTGAGGGACAATTGGCTAAAATTTTTTCCCATTCTGGTCATTTAAGAAATGTAAATTATCCATTGATGGAGTACTACTCAGCTATAAAGAAAGATAAACTTGAAGATTTTATAGGTAAATGGATCCAACTAGAGACCATACTCATAAGTGAAATAAATGAGAGTCATATTATAAACATCATATTGTCTCCCTAGTAGAAGAAACTGAAAGAGTAAATAAGATCCAAAAGGTACAACAGATATTGAAAATGGGAAAGAAACTGCTCAAAAGGAAAGAACAACTGGGATAGGAGAAAGGGAAAAAGAAGGAAGGGAAATATACATATAGATATAAGAGATAACTAAGATAATTGTACTACTAATTTCTATGAGTTCATTGAAAGGAATAGTGCTTAAATTGATGCATCAATTTTGCATGCCTGTATCTGGTAATCTAAGCAACTACTTTGAAGATAACAATATGCAGCATAATAAGCATTGTTAATTTCTTAGCATCTTGCTTTGAAATTCTGTATCATTTTTATTGGTTCTTTTCTCTTTAAAATAAAAAAGAGATGCAAATTAAAACAACAAAGAAGTTCCATCTCACCCCAGAAAGAATAGCTATCATTAAGACATCAACCAATAACAAATGCTGGAGGGGCTGTGAGGAAAAAGGTGGGAGAATAGGCTGGTACAAACACTGTGGAAATTCTTCAGAAAACTGGGATTAGAGGTCCCCTTCCACCCAGCTATTCCCCTGCTGGGTATCTTTCCGGAAGAATTAAAAACATCATACCACAACAATATATGTGCACCCATATTTATAGCACCCATATTTGTAATAGCTAGATCTTGGAAACAACCCAAATGCCCATCAACCAAGGAATGGATAAAAAAGAAGTGGTCTTTTTATATAATGGAGTATTACTTCACCACAAAGAAGGATAAACTGGAGACTTTTACAGGTAAATGGATGCAATTTGAGACCACACTGATAAGTGAAATAAATGAGACTCACATGTGTAAACATCATATTATCTCTCTGAAAGAATAAATGAGGTATAAAATGTGCAATAGGTATTATGGAATGGGAAGAAATTGTTCAAAAGGGAAAAGGAACTAGGATGGGTGGAAGGGGAAAGGACAGTAGGGAAAAGGGGAAAAATGCCAGTCAGTTATACTAGTAATGTCTCTTAGTTCATTAAAAAAGAAAATTTGTGCTAATGTTGGTTAGAGAAATTTTTATGCCCATATCTTGTACCCTGTGCAACTACTTTAAAGATAGCATATTTTGTTTTTGTCTTTGTTATTTTGTTACTGTTTTTTCTCTTTAAAATAAAAAATAACATGTAAAATATTAACTATTGTTATTCTCCTATTATTTTAGTTACCTTTCTTCAATATAATAAAAAATAAATAAAATAAAACATGCTTGTGAGTTAGTATATGGCCACTTATCCAAATATCATCCCTCAATATGCACCCTGGGGGTAAAAAATTTTTTAAAAAGAAAGAAAAAGGAGAATTTGGGTAGTAATTTTTAGAGAAAAAAGTTTTAAAAATTGTAATGCCCATTTTGTGTGAACAAGAAAAAATTTTGCTCAAAATTAATAGTAAGAAAGGCAATATATTCTGCAAATAAAATAGTGTGTATGTTCTCCATGCTAGGCAAGGTGCTAAGTGCTTTATATTGAGAACCACACATCATTAGACAGTGATGTCTTTAAACTAATAGTAAAAATAAATAAAGTAACTGTGATCTCCTTTTTACAAAGGAAGTACGGGGCCATTCCCCCAGGCTCCCAAATTCGTATAACCAGTAAAACAAGAATAAGGACTGTACCCATGAGAGAGTCTGTGGAGAATGATAATCAAGTTCTAGACAACTTATATTTTATAAACGCTTGTGGTCTGAGCCTAGAAAATGTGTGGAGATGTGGCCACAGTTTGGGTCAATACATCTTGGCAGTAGACGTCTCTATGCAGAGACCCTGAGGTCCAAGCAGGTGAGCACTGCAGTGTTCCCTGGGAATGCCTCACCACAGAGAATACATTCTCCTTTTCTTCAAATGTAATGAGAAAAGTGATTTTGAGAACTTGCTCAACCACAGATGAACAGTCTGGAGTTACTGGAGAGAGATGATGGTCTAACCTATTGCTATGAACTTCAATAAAAGCACTATTTACTGTGCAATAAAGAACAACTCTCAAAATTAACTTATTTATCAGATACTACTTTAAAACTAAACATCACCCTGGATTGCAAGGAATGAATGAATGCTTTTATTGCACACAACACCACCACCCTAATGGCAATAATTTTATATATTAGAAGAGATTCATTGTTAAAATTATAGGGATTTTCCTTGTCAATTATATATGATTAAAACTGTAGCATTTGTACTAAAATAACAGATAATATCTTTGTTATCTTTTGTCCCTGTAAAAATGTTTTGCCAAGTTAAGACAGTGCCTGGCACACAGTAGGGACTCAAAAATTATCTCAGGGTAAATGAATAGATAATTTTCCTTGGGCAGTAAAAGACTATCATCAAAGAACTTTTTCATCTGAGAAATGACACAAACAAGAACATATACTTACCAAAAGTGGGCTGAAAGCGTCGCACCGTGCTGCTCTTTGGCACCATCAGAACATCTCTGTCCAGCACTAAAAAGCTTGAAAAGCGCAGAAAAAGAGGAATAGCCCTGGGTAGGTTTTTGGTCATGTGTTACTGGCTTCTCAGAATTCCCAGGACTCCAAGCTTCATGATAGGATTGCCTTTATTCATTTCAGCACCATTTGCTGAACTGGTTAAATGCAACCCAGTAGCATCTTTTCAAAAAGGTATTTGAAGCATTCTTGGTTAATGAAACAAGCCTAGTTACAATAGGCACTGAGATGTTTTCAGTTTTTTCACAATAAAACATGATCTATCAAAGAAAATTTAAACTTTCACCTTGTACACTCAAGAAACGCATATTGCTAGAGTTCTTCCAGGTTTGTTTGTCCTCTTTTGATAAAATACCTAAACTGGAAGTATATGAAGCCTTTCAGTTGAGCCCTCTGTCTCTCCTTCTCTGTCTCTCTGTCTCTGTCTCTGTCTCTGTCTCTCTCTGTCTCTCTCTCACACACACACACATGCACATGCATGTGCATGCTCATCCCTCTCTACTTTACCCATGTAGAAAGGCACCCGAATTCTAGTCACTGCTCCTCCTGACTTCAGTACCTATCATCTCCTCCAGGAATGGACGTGATTCTATAGAAAATCTAGGTCACATTTTTACAGCAAGGTTCAGTTGAAAGAGAAAAATATATATTGCAACGTGCTCCTTTCTAAATGAATAGTTTTATTGCGTCCATGATAGGTAAAGGACAGAGAGACTGTGTGTGCTTAAATTTCAGAGCAGCATTACTAAATAGAAAAAAGTTTTCGAGGACGAAGATTGCTAGCTATCTGTCAGACAAAACACTAGTTTCTAGGCGAACCTGAGAAAGCAACGCTCAGGTAGGTTTCTGATCTTTGATTCTAAAATTATAGGGTCAACTGAATCACTAGCTCAGGTTTCTTATGGGGTCATCGTTTCCTAGGAGCATTCTGACTCTGGCGCTTAGGCTCTCTCTTCTTATTTCTGCTTTTGCCTTTGTCCCCTGGGCTGCCATTCCCACAGCTCCTCACCCTCACAGTTCTGGCTGTTTGCATTTTATCAGTAGACCAAAGATGGTGAGGAAAAAATACAAATGAAGGATGTATAGTCTAAGGTAAAGTAATGTGTGGAGGTCACTCACAAAGAGAGCCCTTTAAATTTATGTATGTATGTATGTAAGTATCTATGTATATACATATGCACAGGATGGCTAACATGGTTCTACTATTGACTTATGTCATTGAATGGTAGGGAATAGTTGATGACTGATTGTTTGATCAATCTTGTATGTCTTTGTGTTCTCCGGAGCATACATTTTGAAGATATCAATATGAAATGCCACAACTATTGTTGGTTTTCTGTTGCTTTGTCTATAATTCAATTATGATTATAAGCTACTTTGTGTCTTTGTTAATGCTTTTCGTTTTTTTTTTCCTCTTTCTGTTGTAGTTGATGTAGTTCTTTTTGCTTTCACACTATAAAAAGAAGTTTTACTACTGACTTAGGTCACTTTATTGTAAGGAATAGTTGATGATTAATTGTCTGATCAATTTTGCATGTCTATACCTATTTTCCTGAATATACAATTAGAAATTATCAATATGTAATGCAACAACCATTGATGATTCCCTGTCACCCTATCTGTAACTCAGATTCGATTGTACTATTCTTATGCTACTTTGTGTATGTTTATTAATATCTTTTTGTGTTTTTTATTATACTTTTAAAATTAAAAAAAAGAAGTAGCAGCCATAGAGATAGGAGAAACAGGCTTAAGTGGTATCATGGAAACCAGGAACCAAGAGATGCTGGAGAAAGTGGGAGGGGCTTGCAAAGGCAAATCACCAAGGACACCAACTGAACAAAAAGTATTGAACTGAGCAGTGGGGAGATTTTGGTGTCTTTGACAAGAGCATTGGGTTTACTGGAGAGAACAAGAGAGGGGAAAAGTAAAGACAACACAATTTATTTCATTTCAATTATCTATTGGCACATCTGTCATCTCAAAGAGACTATAAATTCTCATAGGGCATTTGCTGTTTCTGTCTTAAATCTTTTCCCTTGAGGACCCCATATATTCTTATACAGCAGAGTGTGACTCAGTAGTAAACATCAAGGTCTAGGAAATGAAGGAGAGCTTGAAGTAATACCCCTATTGTTGCTGAAAATATCATTAGGGATAATATAGATTGGCATCTTCTATTTATATAAAAATCAACACCACTGGATAACGGTGATGATTACTGCTCTCTGATGGGAAACCAGCTCAATTAATGACCACTCTTTCCCGACAGAGAAAGCCATTATTGAAATTGCACATGTATTATTGCATTATAGCATGAATATAAAAGTATTCTCCCCACATTTCTCCTTGCTGATACACTTACTATTACATTAGCACTTTCTGAATAAATGTGTCATCCATTTGATTACATAAAATAAAAATCATATAGAACTGCAGTCTGATTGACTACACTCACTGTGTGTGCTTTATAGAAACCACAGGGAGGAGTTTTCCATACAGATTTCCTGTGTAGCCGCCCAGTTGTCATTCTTGGTTGGTCAAGCACATAATATTTTAATGCTTCAGATGTGACAGACTCCAGACTATCCGAGTTAGAATAAATAAAAACATTTTTCTTTTCCAGAGAGGTTACTTTCCTGCATCTGATCTAACTTACCATCTCAGGGAGGTACTAAACCATGAAAAGAGAAAAAGAATTAACAGCATATTGTGTTCAGCCAACTTGATGAGTACTTTCCTTCCCCCCATGCAAATATGAATTAATGATAAACAGTAATAGACCTTGGGAATTCTGGCCCCTCATGACTTAGTAATTCAAAACAGCCTGCTGCTTCTCCTCAACTTACATTTTTAAAATGTACAACGGGATTTTTTTTTAAAAGCTCTTCCAATGTTATCTTTCATTCCTCAGAATTTGTAATCTATGGAAAATACCATCTTGTCAAGGAATTTTTCTTATGTGCAAAACTGTAAAGATTTATGATTAAAATTGGAGAATCCTTTACAAACGCTGACACAGAACCCCTTTAGCACACCCAAAGGGCTTTGAAAGAGGGTGAATGAGGATGGTAATTGATACAAGATTTTACTTTGGTTTGATTTTTAATTTTTGGTTTTACGTGACAGATTATTATGCTCCGTGATTTGGTGCATATTATGGTGACTGATAAAGTCAGCAATAACTATAAAAATAGAGAGAGACAGACAAGTGCAAAGATTTTGATTCTCTTAAGAAAAACTGTGATCTTAAGGAAATCAATCATCCCAAGACTCTTTCTTTTTATTTGTAAGAAAAAATATATACAGATGGAGACTTAAGTAAGATGGCGGCCAGAGGAGCCAGGCTTGCTTCTCTCCCTGAAACAAAAGACCAAACAAGGGGAAACAATAACTTTGTTTACTGCGGTATTTGAAGCAGAGCATCAGTGTGACAGATTTATCACTGATCACAGAGATGCAGCACAGATTTACAAAAAGAACTAAGCACATAGTACCTACCAGTCCACTTCTGAAGATCATGAACCAAGACTGACTTTGCTTGCTAGGGAAAGGGTATGCATGAAGCCCTTGGAAATCCTCACTCGTGCCAAAGACACCTAAGAAATTTACTGCTAGAGAATGCTTCAGCCCTCTCAGGCCCTGAGCCAAATTTGAGGAGCTTCCATGCTACTAGCTCATTGCCTTGCCCTAGAGAAAGGACTACACTGTTTCGCCCCACTGCATGCACCCCCTGGTGGCATGAAGCCATCCAGAGCCCCAACACGGGATCTTGTAAAGCACCTGAGCGGCTGCCCCAGTAATTCCAATGGCCTGATGCTTTAGACCAGGCAGGAGGCTTTGCTGACCCTCCAAAGACCCTGGAGGAGACCTTAAGGAAGGCAGTCCCCTAAGGTCCCAGCAGTCACCACACATCCCTTAGACACAGACAGGCACCCACCCCACTAAGCAGCATGCTGTGCCACACCCATCT
The DNA here is from genome assembly GCA_004027595.1 of Dinomys branickii. Lineage (NCBI taxonomy): Eukaryota > Metazoa > Chordata > Mammalia > Rodentia > Dinomyidae > Dinomys > Dinomys branickii. The sequence continues at coordinate 20,892 of PVLD010015273.1, read as the reverse complement.
GGGCCTTTAGAGATGGCCCCGGCGTCAAAGGACACCTGGCCACACCGTTGAGGAGTCTGTATAAGCACTGGATCATCTTCCCGCCATGTAAACACAGAACGTTAACTGCATAGATGCAGGATTTGAGGAACGGAGAGAATTCTCTGCACATGCGTGGTTTCAGCCTCGCTAGAAAGCGTTCCTTGCTTTAGTGGGGAGCTGGCCCCCAGCAGAAGAACTGTGAACTGGGGTGGCCTCATGGTCTCTGCAAATGGACTTTATTGCTGGACAAAAATGAAACCCTCAACCTTTCTCCACCATGAGAGTGCAAGGGACTGCTAAGTTCAGCATCTAAAGGTTTGAGTTTGGATCTTGCTTTTCTACTTACAAACTGAATTCTGGTGCTTACTTATCTTCCAAATACCTCAAATCTTCATTTCCAGAAGTCTATCTCAACTACTACTTTAAGTTAGATCCATTTTTAATTATGTAAATTAAAAATAATAATTTCTACTACATGATAATGAGGGTTAGATGAGGTCAGGCTAGCCAACTTTTGGAATCCAACAAGATAATCCACAAACATGTGTAACGATGAATGTTAGCATGCAATAAATATTTAGCTCTTATCTACGGATGGTAGTAAATACACAGAACCCTTAAAATTTAATGCTAATCTGTCGACAGAAATGTTCCCCATGAAGCTATCCTGTTATCTCCTGCAGACTCACAAGAGGCTCGGTGTGAACATAAAGCCAGAATATTTCCTATGTACAACAGAAGAGCTTTGGCTTCTTTTATGTGAGAAGAAAGGTGGAGAGTAAAACCCTTCTCACCTTCCCGGCCCTGGGTGCTAAACTTCTATGTCTGAGACTCATTTATGTCGTGAAATCTGATTACTTGTATAATCACTGGACTCTGATGGAATTGAAGGGGTGCCTAGGAAAACGGGTGATGAGAGACAGCACAACGAGTCAAACCCTGATGGGCTGCCCTACCACCCGCTGGGGCAGACCGAATCCTAAGGGGGTAAATGAGACAACTTGATGCTACTTAACTAGGTAAGTCCAACTTTAACCAACATGTACTCCGGTACCTGCAAACAAGTGAAAGGCAACAATTGTTTGTTCTTCTGTGCTTATAAAGCCTAGAAAGGCTACAGCACTTAGCTATATTATCAGTGATGTCCCTATAAGCAATTAAATGGTGTTTCTCGTTCCCATTCACTTTGTCCTGTGAGCAGGTTCTGCATGGTGCTTGTTTGCTAACATGATCAGTGTGGTCACATCAATGGTAGGAGGTGCCCCCTCCCCAGCTCCTTTAAGAAGCCCCATCCATAAACACAAGCACAACCATCCCCTGTGCTAAAAGCTAAGAAGCATTACTTGCTAGGTTTGCTTTGAAAACAAACGTCCATATTTGCCCTGCAGCTTTTAGAATAATGCTAAGCACGCAGCTGACTCAAGCAGAAAGTAAGAGGAGGAAGAAGTGAGACTCCTATGGGGAACTAAATAGGTCACCAAAGGGTGGTACTGAATTTCAGGGAGACGTTGGTTTACTGTCATCTAGGAACTGCTCACAGAAAAATAATTGTCCATCTCGGGAAACCAAGTAGGCCTTTCTTCTTTCTGTTATTCTGCAGGTAGACTGGGTTTTCCCAAGTGGGGTTTTCCTCCAGCTTCCTTCATGCTGGAAATCCCTCCCGGGCCAGGGAATCACACTCAGTTTGCTTTCGCTGGCTCCTGGAGTCAGTCACGGGGCTGTATCTCATTACTTTATTTGATGACGCTGGAGGGAGTGATCCCAGTGCAGTCAGCTAGCAGGATTCCCCAGTAAATGCTTCACGTTCATGGGAACCTGATAAAAGGAAAATGTATTCTTACTCTGGAAAGCAGAAGAGGCCAAAAAGAAGACATCCAGCATCGGAGGTCCTGCTGAACTCTAGCAAGGTATGGGCTGCACACCCTCTAGTGTCTTATAGTCACATGGTTCCCATGCAAATGCACCAAAAATTTTGGCAGAGTCTTTTGTTTGTTTGCTCATTTATGTTTCCAACAACTGAGGGGATCTATCTACTATTTGCGGGTTTTTTAATTTTATTTTTAAGACAAAAGAACCCAGAATAACACAGAAACAATACAGAAAATACCAAGTTGTAGAGAAGATAGTAGGGAATTGGCACGGGATGCTGAATAACATAATGTTACCTTTGTATTTGTTATAACAAAATCAGTAAAGGATATACAAATTACAGAGGAGACAGTAGGGAACCATCACTGAATGCTCTATTACATAGTGTTGTCTTTGCATTTATTAACCCAGTAACAATAAACGAAATACCAGATTACAGAGAAAATAGTACGGGTTACCACTGGATGTTGTATTACATAATGTTATCTTCGTCTTTATTACTCAGTTATATAGATAATGGCTCGTTCAATTAATCAATTTTCTCCATTTCACCACCATTGTTCTACCACCTTGTCAGTGGTCTTCCCACTGGTAATAACTGCACTTTTGGTTTATTTACTCCCTCTTGTTCTTACTTTGGGTAGAGACTTGGCTGCTTCTAAATATGCTTCTAAATTTGTGGGTGTACACAAATTACTATGGCAGGAAGTGGAGAAGCACCCCTTGGCAAGACTTCATAGCCACTGAGTGTCCAGTGGAGTAGGTGGGGTTACACAGTGAATCACCAGACTCTGTCAGCATGTCCATATCTATAGGTTCAGGTGAGTCTTCAGGGCCTTCCTGGAGGCCAGGCAAAGAGCCTAGCATGCCCCGGTGGCCAGGTGGAGCACCTGGTATGCCTCAGGGGCCACGTGGAGCTCCGGGGGTGGGGCAGAGCACCTGCCATGCCCCGGGGGCCGGGCAGAGTTCTAGGGGTTGGGCGGAGGCCTGAACCCCCCCAGGGGCCGAGTGGGGCTCTAGGGGCAGGGCGGAGTACCTGGCATGCCCTGGGGGCCAAGTGGGCCTCCGGGGGCAGGGCAGGGTGCCTGGCACACCCTGAGGATAGGGTGGAGCTCCTGGCATGCCCCGGGGGCTGAGTGGAGCTCCAGGGGTGGGAAGGAGATCCTGGCACACCCCAGGGGCTGGACAAAGTGCCTGGCACACCCCAGGGGCCAGGGGGAGCTCCTGGCGTGCCCCGGGGGCTGGGCAAAGCACCTAGCACACCCCAGGGGCTTAGTGGAGCTCTGGGGGCAGTGTGGAGCACCTGGCACACCCCGGGGACCAGGCAAATCTCCTGGCATGCCCCAGGGGTGGAGTAGAGCTCTAGGGGCGGGTCAGAGCACCTGGCACACCCTGAGGGCCGAGCAAAGCACCTGGCATACCCCAGGGTCAACCTGGAGGTCCTGGCGTGCCCTGGGGGCTGGGCGGAGCACCTGGCACACCCGGGTGGCTGGGCAAAGCATCTGGCATGCCCTGGAGGTGGAGTGGAGCTCCTGGCACACCCCAGGGGCTGAGCAGAGAGCTCAGCACACCCCAGGGGCCAGGTGGAGTCCGAGGGCAGGGTGGAGTGCCTGGCACACCCTGGGGGGAGGGTGGAGCACTGGGCTTGTTGGGGGGGTGCTCCCAGGCCGATCCAAGTCCACAGGACCGTCCCTGTGGACTCCTGCACTCTGTCCCAACACTGCTCTGCAGGAGGCCCAGTCTAGGTCCTAAGGGCTCTCATGCAATCCGAAGGGGGGCCCCTACCCCCTCAAGCCTCCAAGCTCCCTGCTGAAGTCCCTGGTGTGCCCCCATAGGCCACTAGTGTCTTTGGAGACTATCCCTTACCAGCTAGAGAGGTGGGTCTACACCCTAGTTCCATGTCTTTGCCTCATCCCACTATCCAATCTCCTGGGCATTGGGTGCACTTATGATGCTGGCCACAAGTGGCATGAGGTTTCCTCCACCTGTGCTCACTGTGGTAGTCCATGGTGTGTACTAAGTTTAGTTATTAGTTCTCAGAAAGAATTGCAGGATTTTCTCCAGTCTGCTCTGTAGAGTACGTTGTTGTCTCTCAGGCTCCAGGACTGCTGCTCTTTGTGTGGTTTGATGCTATGGGTTCGTACATTTTTCATATATGCAAGCAGTGTTGAGTCTCTCTTGGTGTTCATATTAGTAGTGTAGGGTGAGTCCTGAAGCCCATTGACTCACCCCGTTGTTGTCAGGATCTCATGTTGCCTGCTCGGGCCACCAGGACTCACAGTGCTCAGAGAGGGAGTTCAGGGTGGGGGCTAAATCCCAGTAACTCAGCTCATGCTTCCTACTTGGTGTTGGAGTGAGAAGGGCGTGGGGCCACGTAGCCTGCCTCCATGTGCAGCTCACTCTTTCTATTGTGCTCCAGCTCCCTTTTGTTTTTTGACTGGATCCCTGGGAATTACTGTGGTCCTGAGGTTGCTTCCATTGCTTTCTGCTACTCTTTGCTGGTATTTGCTCACACAGTGGAGAAGTCTGAGGCCATATCCTTGGGGCAGGCATAGAACTGGGTGAGGTGGGCTGCTCATTGGTTGCCTTGACTCTGGCCTGCCTCAGGGCACTGAATAGAGAGATATCCACTGAGTGGGGAATCTGTTTCATTGGCCTTTGTATCCTCCCACCCTAACACTGGATTCAACCATTCCTTCTGACCTCCACTGTTTCCTTTCCGGGCTGCACTTTCTCCTCTCCCGTCCTGGACCAGCACTCAGGACTTTGCTCACCTCTGGCCGTGGCAGTGGCCAGTGTGATGATGATGGAGAACCAAGACACCCACAGCGCCGTCTCTCTGTAGTTCTGGGCTTCGTGAGGCTTCAGCCTGGTGCTGCTTTCTAGCAAGCCTCGGTCCTCCAGCCCGTTGCTGAACTGGCTGCTCTCCCTGATCCACAGCTGCCCCTCCTCCTCTGGTTCGTGCTCCAGAGGGCTCAGAGGGCCGGCGCTGGGGATGGTGGCCAAGGGAGTGCCCCCAGTGGCGGCAGGACTTTGGTGCCCAGGGGGCTGCAATGCTCATTACCTGAGGCCGGCTGCATGGTGCAGGGCTCCACATCCAGGCAGCAGTGGCAAGCACAACACAGACTCGAGTCCAAAGTAGGAGGTGACACAGAGCTGCTGGGAGGATGGATGCACTGAGAGACCGACCAGAGGGAGAGGTCAGCGGCGGCAGGTGAGGTGCGTGGGGTGGGGTGGGGCCAGGGCAGGTCCAAGTGTGTCGCGGTTCGAGCAGCTGGTGGAGGAGGCTGGGGCCACACTGTAGCCACACTCTCTGCCCCTCTACTCAGGAATTTGCTTACCTCTGGCCACTTCAGAATGTTTCCACGAGCAGGGGCCTCTGAGGCTGATGCTGTGAGTGCTGGAATGAGGGGGCGCCCTTGGGGTTTGTGTGGAGTGGTGGCTCCTTCCTTTTCCACCGTCTCTTCCTCTGACTGCGCCATGGAAGTCCTCCGAGGTTTTTCTCCTGGAGAGGTCTTGTTTGTTCCTTCTGAGGGTTTCAATTCCCCTTTCAGATCTTTCCTGGGTCTGGGGCACCAGGGCACCCATTTCTCTCCTTCTTGTCTTTCTTCTGTTGCTGTATTTCAGTGTCTCATTGGTGATCCTCCAAGGGGATCTTTCTCTGCTGCTTACCTGATCGCCGTCTTACCAGAAGTCTTCTCTATCTACTATTTGAAATACATGTTCTTCTCCTACATTTGACCATTACAAATTTTTGGTGAGTTGTTTCAGAATCACATAAAGCAATAATTGTTTGGTTATTGTTGTGTATGTCTACAAGGCACAATACTAGTTTCGACATATGAATACACTGTGAAATAATTTAAGCAAGCTAACACAGTCCTTGTCTCATATACTTACCTTCTTATGAGAACATTTAAAATCCACCCTGTTACCAATTTTCAACTATACACTGCACTATTATCAACTATAGTCACTGTATGGTACAAGACATCTCAAAAATTTGGGGGTTTTTCTTCTGCTACAGGAACGGTTATCCCCTCCAAAAAAAGTTGCTGACATTTACAAGGAAAAGCTAATGTAGTCAAAACTTTAATAAAGGGTTACTCTGTGACACTTGGGAATGACAGAAATATACACAATAACACCGTGATTGCATACAGCTGCACAGGGAGACACTGAGAATAGTTCTAAGACTGATAATTTTTAGGAAGATAAAAATCACTTTATTTGAAATAAATGAAACTATCCAATGAAATAATCTGAAGACTATTGGAAATACTATATGTAGAGGGGGAGTAGGTGAAAAATGCTGAGAGAAGGAAATCTATCTCTTTCTAAAAGAGGAAATTCTGTAAAATTTAAGTGCTATAGCTTCAGTGTTTGTTCAAAACTCATCCTGAAATGCAGGTGCCCTTGTAACAGTACAAAGAGGTGGGGCCAGAAATGATGAGACTATGGAGGCCCCACCCACCCACCGCAAGGTGAGACAGGCACCTCTTGTCCTCTCTCACCCTCTCTCAGCCCCCACCGTGTGACACCTTCTGCCCCTAGTGGATAGCAAGAAGGTCCCGGCCTGATGCTGGCGCTATTACCTGATGCCGCTGAGCTTCTAAAACTGTGAGCCAATAAATTTCTGTTCTTTATAAATTACACAGTCTGTGATGTTCTGCTCTACCAGCACAAAATAGATGAAAACACTGAGCAATTAAGTCCATACCCCTCTTCGTGTAAGAAAAATATATTTGATTAGCAACCCATTATCATACTGTTCAATTCTTTTTTGCCCCGGCCCTGAGGATCCAACACAGAGCCTTGTCCATAGCAGACAAGTGCTCTACCAGTGAGTTATAGCCCAGACATTAGTTTGTTTAATAGAAAATATTTCATTGTTAACAAAAAATATTTGTTTTAAAATTGTCTTTCATTTGTGTGACTATCATTCCTAGATTTTTAATAATATTCTCTATATCTGGGAAATGTGTGGTAAATATAATATCAAAAACAAAGCCTCACCTTTAATGGTTCAGTCTCTAAGCAGTAACATAGGGTCAGAGAAATTAAGAGACATGGTCAGAGTCCCTTGACCTAGGTCTTTTTCACTGAACCCAGTTTGGTTTTGGTTTTGCGGGGAGGGGAGATTTGGGGACCAGGAATTGAACTCAGGACCTTGCGCTTGCCAGGCAAGCACTGTGCCACTGAACTATATGACCACCACCCCAACTTGTTTTATCCATCTTAGTAATCTGTGAAGAAAATTCCAAAGACTGCGAGAAAGAAGTATTTCTGAGAAGTCAAATTAAATGAGCTTATGCTTTGAAATAGTTTGGGACATAAGGCAGTGCTATAAAACATAAATGAAAATGATAAAAGAAAGCTGTGGGAAAATGCAACCTTTTAAAATGACCACTTACAAAGAAATTAAAACTATTTTATGCCAGGGACAATGAAATGCCTTGAAAAGGGAAAAGAAAATGTGAGGAAAATTCAATTTTCTCTACCAGAATGGACCTACTTTGAATGAAATGATGTTAGTTTCACTGAAATTATGTCATTTCAGTGGATTTCACGGAACTACCTACAGCCATATTAATTTCTTCGGTAGACAAAGAAAATATCAAAAGTAAAAACATAAAGTCAGAAGTCATTCAAGCTTATTGTAGCTAATACTTCAAAGATAATAACTAACAATTAGTCAAGTCTATACATTGTCCTTTGAAAACTCATGTAAGCCCTTGAAGTAAACATTCAGGGTGAGCAGGGGAACAGAATTTAGAGAAAGTTTTAAAATCTCAGAACTCCTGCTACCCTCTCTCAGATCTACAAAAGAAATGGTCCTATTTCTCTCAACATTTGCAGTTGACACAGTCCTAACCCCACACCTAATATCTAGAATATATAAAGAACTCAAAAATTTAAAGACCCACAGCTAAAGACCCAATTAAAAATGGACACCTGAAATGAATAGACACTTCTCAGATGAAGAAATACAAACTGCCAATAATTATATGAAAAAAATGTCCAGCATTGATGACCACTTGAGAAATGCAAATTAAAACAGCACTGAGAGTCCATCTTACCCCAGAAAGAATGCCTGTCATCAAGGAGTCAACCAATAACAAGTGCTTCAGGGACTGTGGGGACAAAGGAATGCTTCTGTGGAAGTCAGTGTGGAGATTCCTCAAACAACTAAAAGTAGAAATTTCATTTGATCCAGCTATTCCCCTTCTATGTATCTTCCCAAAAGAGTTAAAGACATCATACCACAGTGATGTATGCATAGTCATGGTTATTAACAGCGTAACTCATGATAGCTAAATCTTGGAAACAGCCTTTATCTCCATTGACAGATGTGTGGATACAAAAAGTGTAGTATTTATACATGATGGACTGGGGCTGGGGATATAGCTCAGTGGCACAAGCCCCTGCGTGGCAAGCGCAAGGTCCTGAGTTCAATTCTCAGTACCAAAAAAAAAAAAAAACCACCAGACTACTATTCTGTCATAAAAGGATGAATTTGAGTGATTTGTAAGAAAATGGATGCACCTGGAATTCATAATGTTAAGCGAAGTAACTCAGACACATAACTTTAAATCTCACATAGTTTCTCTTATATGAATATGAGACATATGAAATACAAAATAAGACAGATCGTAGGAAAAAGGAGAAAGAAAAGGTGTTATAATCCAGGGTCCACAGTGTATCCAAAAGGGTACTTTGACTTAGTACAATTTTCTTAATGTTTAATATATTCTTTGGCCTATTAGTCTGGTTTTCAATCTGAATAGATGATAATTAACTTTAAAAGTTCTTATAAATAAATGTATTTTAGGGTTTCTCTGGTTGTTTTTGTTTTTTTGTTTTTTGTTTTTTGTACCAGGAATCAAACTCAGGACCTCATGCTTGCCAGGCAGGCGCTTAGGCCACTGACCTATATCCTCAGCCCCTCTGTCTTGATTACTTTTCTCTCATTGCTGAGACAAAATATCCAACACCCAAAATGAAGGAAGGAAAGGTTTATTTAGCTTACAGTTAGTGGAGGTTTCAGTCCATACTTGGCTGATTCTCAGGCAGAGTGGCACATGGCAGAGGGCAAAAGGTCATGGCGGCAGCACACAGCAAAACAACCAGCAAAAAAGGGAGGAATGGCTGCAATCAGCCTCTTTTCTTCCCTTACATTGTAAACAGGCCACCCCCACCCAGGGGCGTGAACCTTTCACACAATCTCCATGCCCTCCTCTACCACCAGCTCAGGATGTTTACAAAGTAAGCCCCTTGGCTTCCTGCTGAGTCACTCTGCCAAACCTCTGGACTTCCCAAGTTGACACAATGTATACACCATAACACCCTCTTATAAATAAGTGAATTTGAACCTGGAAACACAAAAGGGCAGATGCAGGAAGGGACCTGGAATACTTTCTGTACCTGTGCCTATCCCTTACAATAACTGTAATTGTTATGTACTGCAAGCACGTACTAAGAGACATCAAAAAAAGAATCTGATACATTCAGCTTAATGTGTGGCTCATGGTTCTCTGTGTGCACAGCTATTAGCTTATAATAACTACTGCCGTTACTATTAACCTATAAGGTACCTACCTACCTTAAAATTACGTAGACTCCAGTTCATAGGATCCTCAACATTTTCTCATTCTTCAAAGTGAATGCAGCATTTCCTAAGCCCTTGATTATTTATCACAGTTCCAAGCTCCTCCTTTCAATCACCAGCACTGACCAGCCTCATCTGGCAAAGGACCTGCAGTTTTAGAGGGGCAGGGGGATGCCTCAGATTTAAAATGTCTGACCTCATCATTGATTATTTTGAGTTTTCTGAATGTTTTGGTTTTTTTGTTGGTTTTTTGAGACAGGGTCTCACTACCTAGCTCAGAGTGGGCTTGAATTCACTATGTATGCCAGAGTGACCTTAAACTCATGGCAATTCTTTTGCCTTCAGTCTCCCAAGTGGTGGGACAACAAGCACGCACCACCACTGCCACCTGAGCCCCCGAGATTTTTTGTATGACATTGGTTTTCTTTTGTTTGTAGTTCTTAAGATATGTTGGATATGTCCAATACTGTTTTTTTTTATGTTTTGCTTTTCCAGCGCCAGATATTATACTAAGATAAAACAAATATACAGATGTACATACATGAAGATGAGCATACACACACACACACACACACACACACACACACACAGAGAGCCACCCTCACTTACACATCCAAACTGGCACATCTTCCACGGGACAGTTTTCAAAGGAAAGAGCTGAAGCAAGAGAACAGAACATACAGAGGCACCAGAAGGCTGCAGCCAGGCAGAGATCCAGGCATTACAAGCTCCAGGCCAAAGCAACATCTGATGGCTGGTTTTTAAACCCCTGGTAGGCAGTTTATGACTGGTCCTTCACGTTTTGGATAAAATCCTTGTCTGATCTGAAATGTCATATACCCCATTAGCATTGTTCAAATGTCGATTCAAAAATCTTAGAAGTTAGAATCTTAGAATCTTTTCAAATCTTAGAAGTTATTTTGCTACTTCATGGTTCTGGCAAGAAATTTGAGGGATTTAGTTTTCTAAAATAATTGACAAAAAAATCAGTTCTTTATAGTCTCATCATTGTGATTATTAATAGTAGTAGTATTTTACTAAATCTGTGCTATGCAGTTCAATTACTGACCTATGTGATCAGACTCAGAATTACTCTCACTGCTTCCAAAATGATGAATTAAAATTTGTTACCAGTAAGTTCACTAAAGTTATTTTCCAAACTTTCACAAAAACTCCAAAATATGAATTCCATAAATGTTTTAAATAATAAGTATATTACTTAAATGAAGTATACATATTCAGCAAAAAATGCCCTCTGTTGGCTATTGATGCAAAGAATAATTATTATAATAGATAACATTACATCTCAAACAATTTTACTCACATGTTAAGAAGTAGTAAAATAAATTCTTAAATAAACTCAGAGCCAGTCTTTTGCTGGTGATTCTTTTACATTGTCTTCTGAGACACCCATGAGTTATGTATGAACTCAAATGGATGTAGAGTCCCAACTAGGGCAGCTATTTCTAAAACATTTGCATGAAATGTGATTTGCTTAGAGACTATAGTGTTCTAAGTACTGTGGTAGTGTATAAAATTTGGGAACACTGAATACTATTTACTCCTCTTAGAAAAGCACAGGCATTTTTAAAGGCTCTGGAAAATATTTCAGTAAAGAAAATCATTATCCTTTCTTGCCAATATTTTACAGATTTATTTACTAATCAGCTTCTTATCAAGTAAATCAATTGACTTCCCACAAAGCTAGTATTCCCACTTTGAAGAAAAATAGACCAAAACCTCTGAGTGAAAAGTATAAATTTCAGTAGCTCGACATAGGAGCACAGGTAAACATTTTCCTCATCTTTGCAGACATCCCTTATTCCGATCAGTTTCACACCATTCATAAAAACCATCATAATCATTTTCCCCTTTGATTTCAACAAGTCTCTGTCACTTTTCAAAGATAGATGACATCATTTTGAGGGGGAAAATCTTTGATATAAGAACTTGGAGATTAAAATAATTACATTCCTAGCCTCTGATGCATGGGTTAGACTCAGCAACTTGCCTCCAAAGAATAAAACATGACAAGGGAAGGAAGATAACTTTGCAGGGCGGATCAAGGTTGCCATCACAGTAACAACCCATGCTGATGTCATGTGCTCTTGTGTGATGTGGTTAGAAGTGCACTTCTCCTCGGTGTTAGTCTCCCCAAAAACTCATAACCCTGTGGAATCCCAAAAAAGAAAACCAGAGAAACCTAAAGTGAGAGATATTCTACAAAATACCTGATGAATACTTAAAAACCTGCCAATGTCATGAAAAACAAGGGAAAACTAAGAATCTCAGACCACAGGAGACCAAAACGATAAGATGACTAATGTCTTATGGTTTTGTAGACGGCATCCTGGAGCAGAAAAAAGACAGCGGCACAAAACTAGTGAAGTCCAAATAAAGTCTGGGACCTTGTTAATAGCGATGCACCCATGTTAGTTTCCTAGTTCTTACAAATGATTATGTGAGACCTTGAGAGTGATGAGTGTGAGATACGTGGGAACTCTTCACGCTTCCTTTCCACTTTCATGTAAATCTAAAACTATTCCTAAACAAAGTATTTATTTAAAAATGCAGGGTAATAATTGTGGCTTGGAATGCTATACTGAGATAGCCTTTGCCTAGCATGCAGTAGCAGGACAATAATAATTCTATCAGATCATATGAAAAAGCAACTGCACAATTACAGCATAGATCTGGGTCCAAATCTGGAGACAACTTTGAATCTCAGTTCTGTCACCTGTTAATTCCATGACCTTGCACAATATCTAACTTTGCTCATCTTTAAAATGAAAGAAGCTGGGTATGGTGGCACACACCTGTCATCCCAGCACTGTGAGTTTGAGACCAGTCTTGGCTACATAGTGAATTCAAGGCCAGCCTGAATTATATAGCAAGACCCTGTCTGCAAAAAACAAACAAAGTGAGGCAAATCTCTATTAGCAAAACACTAAATTGCCACCACTGGTTCATTTGTATACTTTCTATTATTGTGCCTATTTTTCAAATGAGCTTCTGTCAGGAGGCTGAGGCAGGAGGATCACTGTAAGTTCGAGACCAGCCTGGGCTACAAAGTGAGCTCAAAGCAAGCCTGAACTGCATAGCGAGACCCTGTCTCAAAAAGACAAAAAATAATAATAATAATTAAATAAAATAAATGAATGAATGAATGAATGAAAGAATACATTCATAATACATCTGGTTTCCAAAGGATTAAAAGTTAATGGTGCAAATTTAGAACAATGCTTATCAGCTGTTAAGCACTTGATCAGCTGCAACAGTTATGGTTATTATTTATTAATGGATGTTTTTAAACCACAAGAGCTCTAGTTGCCAGGGAACAGACTATAAATAAATGATTATATATTTGCAAAACAAATCAGTGGATTAAATTTTACTATATTAGAAACAGTAAATTACTGCATGTGAAGGGTGGAAATCAAGATCTCTCCTCTTCATTAATCAGACGCTACTGAGCGTACTGGACACGGGTGTGCTAGTGAGCCACCAGCAAACAAGTCTTCAAAAATAATCAAGATTCCAAAAACTGTGCCAGATGTAGAGATAATTGGAAAAATTAGAAATGTTTAACTGGAAAATAGACATTTCTGGGGTGATGGGATACTGTTTTAAAGGCATGAAATATTTTCACATTCAAATACATTGATATGTATGTAACGACTTGAAAGCTGAATTTAAAAGGAAAGAATGACTTATACAAGTACTAATGTAGATATTTAATACTTGAGAGAAGTATCACCACTCGATTAAGGTTGAATATAAAGAACTTAAAAAATATAAATAAAACTTTCCCTCAAGGGTCTTATATCCTACTACGGCAAATACACCTTCTTACAGATATACAATATGCCTCTCTGACATTTTGTATTTGTTTAATTCTACTACTCACTAATATACTAAGAAATCTTGAAAGGATTAAGATAAGATTAAAATAAAGGATAAAAATAAGATTAAGACGAAAAGATATTTCTTAAAACTTGAATTCCTTCAACTCTACCTGTATATAAAACAGAGCACAACGTGTTCCGCTAGGGTTTTAAAACCCTAATGTATATTTTGGGATAACACTGTCAGAGGAAAATAAATGTAAAATGTCCCCACACTTCTCATCCTACCTTTACAAATTTTTTCTTAATATTACACCCAATATAATATTTTACTCCATCAAAGGTTAAATAAATATTTTCCGTCAGGTGGAGTCTCCGCCCGTCGTAGCATCACGGAGTAGGAGGAAGGCGCATGATTTTAAACAGACGCTCAGGGAAGGTCCGTTGAGAAACAACTGTGCAAAGCCTTGGAGGAAGCGAGGAGGGAGTCGGGGGGACCTGGGAGAGAAACGTTCCAGACAGAGGGATTCCGCTTCCTTTTATTCTTCCTTCTGTTCTTTCTCCTGTTCTCATAACTCACCTGTTCTCTAAATGCTGAGACTTTAAAATCTGAATCTCCACCCTGAACTCCAGATCCACGTTCCTGCTGCCAAGCTCTGGTCTCAGGCTCGACGTCCTTCCGCAGTGTTACTTTTCTGTGGCTGCCACAAACTACGGAGCCTAAAACAACAGCAATGTCTTCCCTCACCTTCTGAAAGCCAAACGCCCAAAAGCAAGACGTCAGGAGGACTGCGCTCCCTCGGAGCTCTAGGAGAAAATCTACTCTCGGCCCTTTCTGGATTCTGAGGCTCCAGATGACCTTGGCTTGTTCCTGCACAACGCCGGCCTCTGCCTCCACCTTCCCTGAGCCCTTTCTTCCTTTTCCGCCTCTTCTGCCTTCTTGCAGGAGGACTTAGAGCCCATCTAGATCATCAATGAGGACGGCTTCTGGGGATCATGCACTTCGGGACATCTGAAAAACCCTTTTCCAGATGAGGCACATTCCCAGGTTCCAGAGATGAGGACCTGAGCACATCAGGGAGGCAGTCACCATTGGGCTCGCCACACCCTCCCATCCTGAGATTTCTGCCATGTTCACACCAGAGTGCTGACCTTTCTGCGTCCCTCCCTCCACTGTCCCCTTCTTCCTGCAGCGCTCTCTCCGAAGCGGGCTCTGTGCCGGCCTCCTCTCACCCCGATGCCTCCATTCCCCTCACCGCGCACCATAATTAAGGACCCACCTCTCCCCTCCTTCCCCTGCAGGCCACTTCCTCCTGCCTCTGGTGTCACGATCCTCTCCTCCCGCCAACTCACAAAAGCATTCTTTGCTTCCCGCTTTGCTCCCCTTCCAAATCATCTGCTATGATTCCAGCTCTGAGGGATTCTGCCAATAATGTGCGCTCTTCTTTCGTCCCGGTGCAGGTGGCTTCTGAGGTTTGCCCCCCTCTGCCCCCCTGTGCGCCCCTCTGCCGCAGCCCTCAGAGCTCTGGGGCCTTCTCTTCCCCACAGCGGCACCTGCCTCCCACACCGTCCCTGACAGAATACCTTCGAGTCTTCTGTCCTGCTCTCCTAAACAGAAGATTCTCTGGAGCCTCTTTGCCCCCAAATTATCAATGATTCATTTTTTTAGAATTCTCCTTCTATGAAATTGACTATTTCAGATTCCGCACATAAATGAAACACACAGTATTTTAGTTTCTGTGCCCGGCTTATTTCCCTGCATATAATTATACTCCCGGTTCACCTGTGTTTTCACAGATGGCAGGATTTCCTTCCCTGTAAAGCTGAAGAATAGCCCATTTTCTCTGGGCTGTTTTCCTGTCTTGGCTAATGTGAGTAATGCTTCCGTGAACGTGGGAGTGCAGACACCTCTTCAAGCCCCTGATTCACTTCCTGTGGATGTACACCAAGGAGTGGATTGCTGGATCGTAGAGTGACTCGTTTTAATTTTTGAGAAGCATCCACGTTGGTTTCTCCATAACCGTCATACCAGTTCCATCAATGGTGCCCAAAGGTTCCTCCTGTCAGCACGCTCACCAACCTGGTTCTCATCTGTCTCTGGGAACAGCCGTTCTCACAGACGTGGGATGATAGCTCATTACGGTTTATGACTCACGTTTCCCACGTGATTTGGGATATCGAGCGCCTTTTTCTGTACCTGCTGCCTATTTATTTCTTTGGAAAACATCTGTTCAGGGTAGTTGCCCATTTTTTAAATAAGTTTTGGTGGGGAAGTTGTTTTTGATGTCAAGTTCTATGAACCTGCCATAGATTTTTGTATTAACCCTTTACCTGATATATGGCTTGCAAATATAACTCTGGGGGCTGTTTCCTTTGCCCTGCTAAACTTTTTTAATTTTGTACAGTCTCAGATTCTATTTTTGTTTCTGCTGCTGGTGCTTGTGTTGTCATAACCCAAAATTCACTCATTATTTATCTAAGGGCAACACCCATTGAAGGTTTCAACTTCCTTTATCTGCTCAAAACTTTATACACCCAAGTTTTCGTATGAAACTGGACCTTCAGTTTTCCAGCACCCAACCCTCCACTCACTTTTTCTTCTAGTAATTTAAGAAATCTTTCTGTCCAATTTTATATTTGTAGGACAGTAAAGCTAGCAGGGCCTGGGCTGGGGATATAGCTCAGTGGAATAAGCGCTTGCCTAGCAAGCGCAGGGTCCTGAGTTCGATCCCCAGTACCGCCAAAAAAAAAAAAAAAAAGCTAGCAGGGCCTGTGGGTTGTCAGACCTGCCACTCCCCCTTACAAATAATAAAAGCAACTGAGGGACAGAGTCCCTGGCCCCAGGTTACTTTTTCATTGCAACACCTGAACAAAACGCTTGACTCAGCAAAGTGGTTCCCCAGTCTGCCCGGCTTCTTCTTATTTCAGACCGAGGGAGAGGAAATTGCCCATCAGAGAAACGTGTCCCAAATCATATAATTATCTGTGGATCATTGTTAACTTACTTCATAAAATACTTGAGCAAGGAAGAATACTAGGATTTACTGGGCCCCTGCTACACGCTGAGCCCCTTGTTAAGAACATTTTGTGCCCTGCTTTACTGAACTCACAGGGGAATCCTATAAATTAAATATTATTCTTCCAACATTCCACATTATAAAAATTCAAAGCATACAGTAACTTCTCAAAGTAAGACACACTGTAAATACCATACTGTCCAGATCCGTCTCAAAGTGAAAAGCATTCCTTTTGCTCTGGACGAGCAATTCCTTTTAAGAAATGTCCTTAGCTGTTGGACCATGGCAATCTCTTCACCTGTACCACTTACTGGTTTGAAAGTGCAAGGTCTTTCTCTGAAAGAGTTCTTTTACCTTTGCATGCTATTTAAGGGATAGGGACTTCCTGAGTTAAATTAAATCACAACATTACTACAATTTGCAGGGAGTTCTGATTCAGTGTCCTACTCATGTTAGTTATTACACTGAGCTCCTTGATGCATATCCACATAAAACTAGTGGAATTTTAGCCTTTATCTGCCGGTTACTGACACAACAGAAGAGTAGCTTGCATATGGCCACAGAGTCCAGCTGCCACTCTTTCCACTTTTTATTTGTAATCTCCCCATCACCCTTGGGTATTAGCAACAGAAGTTAACAATACTGGCTCCTGAGTCCACACCCCTTTTGCTGTGCCCCTGGAAAGTTGCTCAAACTTTCCACCTCTTCCTTTTTTCCAGGGGTTGTTTCCCATGTGATTAAAGGAGGTACATGCCAAAATAGTTAATATTATTTTAACTTGATGTTGTAAGGTTATTTAAGCCAATAGTGTGCAGAGATGCATATTGGCACAAATACTTCTAGTCTTTAATTATCCACTGAGGGGAATTTAAATGCCTCAGTCTTAGCTACTTTCTTATCACTGAGACATGATACCTGACACAACTGTAAAAGGGAAAGGATTATTTTGGCTCAGTTTGTAGAAGTTTCAGTTCATAGTTGGCTGGCTCCAAGGCCTGGCAGCATGGCAGAGGGACATGGCAGAGAGGAACCAGCTCATGGCAGGGCAGGCAGAGAGCACAGAGAGATCAAGGGAGGAGGAGGGAGACAGACCTTCCAGGCCACGCCCCTAGTGGCCACCTCCCCCAGCCGGGCCTCAGCTCCCAACATCCCAGTTAGTTATAAACCGATCAGTGCACTGCTGCACTGGTGCCTGTCACACACCTGTGATCTACTCACTTCCCTAAAGCCCGCCCCAGTATGAGTGCACGAGGCTTTGGGGACATCGAGATATAAACCATCAGAGCTCTGTCCTCTTTCTCTCGCTCTCCCACGTTGCTTCTCAGCTGCTACCAAGCAAGAAGCTTTGCTCCACCACACCATCCCCACCATGACATTTTTCCTCACCACAGGCCCAAAGTCAATGAAGTCAACCCACTAGGTACTGAACCCTGTACTCGTGTGAGCCAAAATAAACATTTCCTCCTTTGCAGTCATTTGTTTCCGGTATTTTCCATGGCAACAGAACACTAGCACCATTATCATCTCACATACATCTTCCTTTTTTTCTTTGTTCTTCTGTCTTTTTGTTTTAGGTAACAGGAATCAAACTCAGGACCTTGTGTTCAGCGGGCAAGTGCTGTGCTTCTGAGCTATATCCCAGCCTCACTTCACATAGATCTTTTTTTTTTTTTTTTTTTTTGAGACAGGGTCTCACTATGCAGTTCAGTCCGGCCTTGAGCTCACTTTGTAGCCCAGGCTGGTCTCAAACTTGCAACAATCCTCCTGTCTCAGCCTCCCAACAGCTGGGCATGGTAGCACTCACATACATCTTAACTGTTTGGCAACGCAGTGTTCTCCAGAGAATAGGTACTCTGTGTGAATGACACTGATTTGTGACCTCCTGTGTCACTGGGCAGTTTGTATTTAGGAGATTCCTCATAAAAATTAAAGAGAATAATTGTAGCTACTCTTTGGGGGTTGGTATAGAATCTCCTCACACTCTGGTACACAAGAAAATAATTTATCTTCATGACTGGGTGTGATTGGAATCAGAACACTATTACAGACTTTGCGATTTGCAGTTTTAAGCTATTTCACTGATAATGAGGATGATACTGGAAAATTTAACTACAGATTCACAAATAAGAAGTTATTAAGTCCCAGAAATCTTCTATCACAGGAACTTAATAAGCCTTTATAAGTGGCAAAGGCCCAAAGTTAAAAGTGATCAAGAAAATGAGCATCTGACAGGTACTGACCCTGCACAAGTGGGCCAGCATCATGAATCATTGCTGCCTTTTGCTATACTAATGACCTACGCACACATTGATTGGCAAGGGTTCTTCTGCATCTGAGAATTGATTTAAGTCACTTGAGATCTTCATTTTAATTATGACTGACATCTAAAGTGTCTCTCTAGCAAAAGTTTTTCTGCTCTGACATTCAAAACTCTATGTCACGAGCTCCAAGAAAATGTGCCAGATGGTGAGGACCAGCGGGAATTTAAAGCTACTAAGTATATCTCTGCTCCTCAGTAAATTAGAGATAAAAGTTTGGGGAAGTGGGGAAACACCTGCCAAAGATCAGTCCTGTTTATTGCGTAAGAATAAGAAACAACTATTTAACTTTCCTCCGTGCAAAGCACAGTTGTTTGGTAAGGACAGTCATCCTGAGTAAGCAGGTAGAGCCAAATGTAGAAGAATCTTGTAAGTTAAATATTCTTCCCATCTAGGCAGTCACCTCAACTTTAAAACAAGTTCATATAAAGCAAAGGCCAGAAAGCCTTATCTTCTGGGTTGATGTTTTCCTTCACTCCAAAATGTAGCTTCGCATTTTGTAGTTCCATTTATTTGTGTTTGTATTGGAAGAGGAAAGTGGCAGAAAAGATGAGCATGGAAGAAGTCGTTACTTCTGTACAATGTGAATTATGTGGAAGTAGACGCCGCAGGTGTGAGTATGGACCGGCCCGGGAACTGGCGGAGCTGCTTCCCTTACCAACTGTGCAGCAAACAAGCCACAGAGCCTCCAGGATTTAAGTGAAAAGAGAAGTAGGCTGCATTTTGACAGGGGTTGGGCCAGGCCAATCTGTTATTAGTATAAATATAGCTCTGTGTATTCGAGAAAAATTTAAATACATATACATATATGTGTATATATATATACATATATAAATCATGTTAATAGTACTTGCCTCTCAGTATGAAGAATTCAAAGAATTTAAATTATCTGAACAAGTAAAATTTAAATATCAGAGTTATAACACATATTTACTTTGTGTTTTTCCCCATTTTTAAAATTCCTTTTAAAGAATACTAAGAAGACACGGGGAAGAAGAAGTAAAAAGAGTTAAGATGTGTTACGTGCATGGACCAACTCCCCACACAGAACCCAGCTGTCATGCACGGCAAACGTGAAGTACATATGTGAATAGCATGCTTCCGAAGACATCTTCGCCTGTTATACACCGTCTTCTGTTTGTTCCACTTCCCAAGATCTATTATATTTGTCACTGGAGGAAATTCAATTTGATTTAACAAATATCTCTTGGTCCCTTACTGTATACAGCACAAAGGGGAAACACATGAATGAGGAAAGCTTATTTGCCAAGACACTGTTGACCATGAAGCAGGTGAGAAGGGCCAAAGCCACCTCACAGCACCAGGCACATGGAGGAAGTGCCCTGGAGCCCACCGGCCAGAGGTCCTCACCCTGCTCATCACCTCCACAAGGGTGGACAGGTTGTCTGATGTGGCGCCACCTCGTCTTCACCTGCAAAACGTGGCAGTACAAATAGGCGCGCTACCCCTGTTACGTGAGGGTGAGGTGGGTGAACATGTGCAAACCCTCAGATGCGAAAGATTCACATCTGAGAAACACTCAATTCACGTTGCTCTGATTATTATTAGAGATGAAGTGTGGAAGCAAGAGTGTCTGTGGAGAGGAAGGAAAGCTTAAAGTGTGGTATAGAATCGCACAGCAACACTGCTTCACGGGGCTGTGAGGTGCTTGTGCTGGGGAAAGAGGAAGGAGTCTACCAAAGGGTCTGTGGGAGAATCCACACTTCACAGGCAGGATTTTCACAGAGAGTTGCTTCCAAGGGTGGACTATTGTCAGAGAACTTCAAACAGGTGTTGAGAAGGAGCAAGAACATCCAGGCCATTCCCCAAAAGAAGGCAACAGTTCACTAATCTAACCTGACAAATACAGAGGGTGGGTCTTGGGAGAAGGGGAAAATTAAATTTAAGTCAGTAAGACATCCACACAGGTAATCGGATATATTTCCAAACTGGGGGTGATGGTACACACCTATAATTCCAGCGCTCTGGGAAGCTGAGGCAGGAGGACTGCAAATTTGAGCCCAGTCCATGCAATTTAGTGAGACCCTGCCTCAAAATAGAAATACCAAAAAGAAATAAGTGAAAAGGCCTGGGAGGTAGCACATTGTGAAGGCTCTGGGTTCAGTCCTCTGGAAGATAGAGAAGAGGAGGAAAGAAAAGGGAAGGGAAGAGAAGAATGGGAAGAGAGAAGGAAGGAGGAGCAGGAAAGAGAA
>PVLD010015272.1:0-49220 GCA_004027595.1 Dinomys branickii | reverse complement strand
TATTTTGTTGTCCATCGCTAATGAAGCAGATGATTTCACGTGCTAATTATTTTATTAAATCATACCTTTTGGGGGTGTTTTATGAGCTTTGTCTTATCTTATGGGTACCCTCAAATAAGCCATTTTGTCCACTCTGTTTGTCTTAGCATGAGAAATATTAGCCATTAATAAAGTGACTTTTAGATCTCTAAACATTTAAAGTGAGTGATAAGACTTGTGCTTACCCTAAAATGTAGTTGTTCACTTGCATTCTGATACTGAGTATATGTAGGAACCCACCTTCACTTCAGGAAGGAAATTTTGATTGCTTGATTCATAATATAGAGAATGATGTAAAGAGAAAGGCATCATAGAAAGAAATGGGAATGCGTGGCTCTCTCCACAACAGTACACAGAGCGTGCCAGACATAGGTAAAAGATTCATTGTGTCAACTACTTTAACTGGCCCACTAACCAGTTTTAAAAGCTAGTTTCATTGTTGACTTATCTTCTTCTCTTTAAAATAAAAAATAAATAAACAAAGTGTGGTTCCAAATTAGGAAAAATATTTCCCCTAAAGAAATGAAATCAAGCTATCCTAAATGCTACATTCTCACTTCCCGGTGACCACTTAAAAATAATTTTGATTTATGGATTAAGAAAGAAAACACATTTTTCAAATTGTACATATTATAAAAATAACAGTGACAAGGGGGTACAATCAGTTTACCTTATAGCAGAATTAGCTCAGGTTTGATGAATGATTTTATGCAAATGAACAGATAGTCTGGTATGTCATATAAGGTAATCAATGGGCTGGAGTGTTGCCTTGTTAAGAACCTGCCTGGCCAGATTATGCCAGCATAAGGAAGTTTTTATGATAACCCAAAGTAGAGAACTCATCGTTCCTGGATGGAAGGAACGACTAAACCCTCAATTACAGTATCAGACGATGGTTGGAAAGATAAAGCTTATTATTAGTTCAGCATAACTATGTCATTATCCCCACACAGTAAAGTCTTACCTTTTATGCAAAATGAGTTGCATTTTAGTAAAGCACTGTTGCATGGAAAATGTATTATAAGAGCTCCTGGATCTGTGCTTCATAGTTTGGATTGTTGAGGAGTTTGGACCACGGTGTTGTGCATGCAGATGTGCTACAGATCATTAAAGATCAAGAGCTTTCAGACTGCAAAGTCAACAGGCTGGTACGAAAACTAAAAGAGAAAAGCAACGTCTTGTTCACAATAGGTGCCTTGGGTAGCAGGAATAAAAGCGATACCCAAGCATCACCACACCCTGCCCAATGTTTTGATTAGCACATCAGGGCACAAAAAGCGATCATGGACCCTAGAGTTTAGAGTTAGTGCTGATGAAGTGATTTATAATTTTTTTAAGAAAGGGATGTTGTATAAGAAAGTTGATATCAGTATCTGGGACAATTTGAAAATAGTGAAAATAAGTAAAAAATGTGTGTTTGCTGACTGAACAGTACACTCTCTGCAAAAGGATGGGAAATTATGGCATTTATTGAAAATACTACTTATCAGATTTTGATAGATATTTTTGAAAAGAATGCATCAAGTGTAACAAGGCAATATTTTGATTTTAAAGACATTCTGTATATTTTTATTTTAGATGATGCGAATCACACTTTGCAAGAGCTGATAAACATTGATGATCTATATATCATAAATTTTGAGAAATCAAACTTATTGTAGATTTAATGCACTGTTAATCACATTTAATAAAGAACACAAAATGTTTTGCATACACTTATGTTCTCCTCAGTAATAAGCTGAATACCCATGACTAGAAAGCTAGAGTATTTCAATTAAAAGATGCAAGCAAAGACCACTGAAAGAAAGGTAGTGTGAATGTACATACTTGATTAAGAAATTGACAAGTATCTAGAATATCAGGGTCTGGTTACTTCCCATATACCAGACTTCTTAACATTAAGCTCAACTTTGCCATCCTTCCAGACCCTAAATTCTTTTATACTAGCAAGAATGTAATTAATAGGTCAGCCACAAGTTTTCACTGTTACCGATCAGGCTCGAGCAATGCAGGCTGGATAAACACGCTTCTGTGGTTTTCTTGGGAACAAGTCTGCAGCTGCGGACGGTCTCTGGTCTCTGTGCAAAAGTGCCTGCTTAAGTTTCTTGATCTCTCCAGTCCAGTCTGTCAGACTGAATTCCTGCTTTATTTTCCAGTCTGTCTTCCCACTCTCACCATTCCAAGGATTGCAGTTAATCCCTTAATGCCTGCGGCCCTCTCTGCTATGTAGGTTTTTCAGCTTAGCTACATTGTTCTCTCAACAGTGACAGCCCCTTAATTGTTCACTGCCATGCTCCGCTGGCCTGGCTGTCAGTGGTTTTCTGATATTCCTCTTAGAAAGTCCCTGACACCAATCACTAGCCTGCTCCTGTCTGTTGTCATATATTCTCTGGATACCATATCTTGGCCGGTAACCTAAATTGCATTTAGTGGGAAAGAAATCAGAGACTCTATCTTAAAGTGGTATTTTGACAGCAGTTGAAAGGGCACTTTAACCAGCTGTGGAAAATGTATACAAACAAACAATCACAGCAGAATGAAAACCTCTTTAACATACTGTACAATAAAGTAAAATTCAAGGCACAAGGACTGCTGCAGACAGAAATATTGAGGTAATACCTGAATACAAAGTATGAAAATAGAGTAGAGTGAACTTATCCCAAATTATCTAAGTATTCAAAGAGGGATACATTTACTCCTGTCTCTCCTATTTGTGTGTCAGCCTATGACTTTAAAATGTGGGACTGAAACAAATCAGAAGTGTACTCTTCTCTCCACATCTATGTTTTGGAATATTTCCTTTCTAACTCGAGTCTTCCAAATTCTTTCAGTGGAAGTATGTTCCACAAACCAAATAGAGATATGGATAAAAAAGCCTGGATATTATATATATATATATATATATATATATATATATATATAATTTTGCTACCTAAAAGAAGCAAAGCTACCAAATTTATTACAAAAAAAGGAAGTGCCTAGGATGTGTAAACAGCTATCCTATAGCTGCAAGTGAGAGAAAATGTCATAGTGAATTGATCATAGACCCTTGCCAACATTAACGTGTGAGTGGGTCTTCCCTCATTTGCAAGTAAATAAAGAAAAAAAAACAACGGAAAGCAAAAAATGGAAATTTTAAAAATACCTTTCAAATTAAACTAAGGAGACTACCAGAAAATTGAAGCGGAGGAATTGCCTTTAAAATTAAATTGAAATTAACTCACCATGTACTGAAGAAGATATTTTAGGAAATCTTTGGAATATTATATAAAAAAAAGCAGAAAGAAAATGTAATGCCTCTGTAATCTGATAATTGTTTTTCTTTCTTTGTTTGTTTTGCTTTTTGAGTCAGTGTGTTGCTTTGCACTTCCAGCTGGCCTTGAGCTCACTTTGTAGCCCAAGCTGGTCTCAAAATCATGAGGATCCTCCTGCCTCAGCCTCCTGAGTGCTGGGATTAGAGGTGTGCACCACCACGACCAGCTGTAATCTGATATTTGTAAAAAATGATTAAAAGACAGTAGAATTCTAGAAATGGTCAGGAACAAAAAGAAATAAATTATTGAAAAAACAGCAAATGCATCAGTTGAATAAAATTTAGATTTTTCACAAAATAAAACCTGTTTTACATTTTAAAAATACAAACTAATGTAAAGGAAAAGCCTAAGAACTCTCAAATTGCAGAAGGAAAAAAAAAAAACCAATGTAAAGAACAAGAGAAAATTCAAATGAAGGGAAGAGAGAAACTGGAATGCATTGTATACATTCCTTTAAAATGACCAGATTAAATGAAAGGAAGCAGTTACCGGAAGTTATATTGTGACAGTTTACTCAGCTAAAAGGGCCGCATCTATTAAAAGAAGGTTAATGAAAATTGACCCACATATAGGTACAGTCACATGGCAAAGAAAGAGTTTTAGTGTACTCCAGACAGTGAGGCAGTCTCAACGAAAGACAGTTTCAGATATTCTTTAGAGACATTATGGAGATCATACAAAAATGTAAAACTTAAAATGGAGAAAACATAACAGCAAAAGAATTTTAGAAATCATTATAGGACCTCATTATATCAATTCATAATATTATATACAGGAACTAGAAACATTAATTATGTTACTATTTTTTAAATATATGCAAAAAATGGTAATAAAAACATAAAGCTCACTTTAGAGCATCACTAATCTCAAAATTGAAAATCTGAAATGCTGTAAAGTCCGAAACTTTGTAAGTGCAGACAGGATATCACAAGTAGAAAAATTCATACCTGACCTCATCTGACAGATTACAGTCAAAATATACGTTCACTGATGATGCTGTACAAACTTTCATTCAGGCTACACATATAAGTGTACCTAAAGCATAAATTTGTTTTAAATTTAGACCAGTTCCATCCCCAAGATACATCATTATGCATATAGAAATATTTAGGGATCTGAACAAATTTAAAGTCTAAAATACTTCTGGTGTGAAAAGTTGGGATAAGAAATATACAACTCATACTATAAAAGTATCTTGAAAGCAAATAATATAGAACTTCAAAATGGATGTTGGCTATTATACATTTATTATTGAAATTCAATATGCATAAAATCAGAAATGTTATCTGCAGGTCCTTAACAAGGAAAGAAAAGCTGAAATAAAAAGGAAGTGGGGATTCTTCTACTACATTTCAAAGTTATAGAAAGAAAATACTAGAACATTAAAGCCAAGGCTGTGGCTCTAAATAAAACTGTTCAGAATATAGATGACACCTTAACTGGGAAACCATAAAAATCATGCACAACTATATCGTGGATACATAGGCAATTCTAATGGAATAAAACACTATACTAGGAAGATAAGGTAGAAGAGGCAATATTTACAAGATTCAATAATGTTTATATTAAATATCAAATTCTCAAAAAATAATAGCATATAATAAAAGATAAATTGCAAGCATGTTTCAATATTCATAGCAAAGAATATAAATTTTTAAAATATAAATGAGTCTAATAATTCAATGTAGAATAGCAGATCCCAGTAGGAAAATGCACAACATATTTTTTGTGTCATTTATGTAAGAGAAAATTAAAGAAGACATCAAACATTGAAAAAAATCCAAGTGTTTTGAAATGAATAAATGGATTTTTTAAAAATCACCTTTACATATGTTTTTATGTTGATTTGCATATAGGCATAGAAGCTGCTCTTTGGAACGTACATGAGTTAGTGCAATCCTTCAAGGTAGTGTGGATTTATTAACATGTGAATATATTTAGGTTAGTTAATACAATAAGTTAAAAATTTAAATGCTCAAATATTGAGGAATATTAGAATATAATATTTGTAAAAATTAACAGGTATATTTTTGAAATTGTATAAGAAAATCTACTTTTAATGAGTATCTATGTGATTACATCTTGTAAACCAGTTCATATCTATAACTATGTAGTATAGTAATGTTGCATAATAAAGTGTATTTACCTACGTAAATGTGAATTACTAATTGTTCAATTCTATCTCCTTTTGTTAGTACTAATGGTAGTAAACTAGTACACAAAAGAATTCTATCTGAAGAAAGTATATTCTGACCAAATTTTTTTTTAAAAGGAAAGAGACAGTTCCAGGGAAAGAAGAAGGTTTTGGAAAAACCAAAGTTAAGAAAGCCATAGTGCAGGGTGGTTGGGATGTGAGACAATAATCACTGTTCCTAGAGCCAAGGAATCTGGGATGCACTGTGCACATGAGTCTGAGAAGCAGAAAGGGCAGTGTCTTCAGCAACGCTAAAAATGATATATATACATTGAATTTAAATATCAGCCTTACTGTAGTGAAGGTTCTTCAAAGAATGTGAAAAAGAAAAGCCACAAAATATAATCTGTATTTTCAAGATAACGGGTGAGGCAAGTTTCAAAAGTCAGAATACAAAAACATTGACAAATACTTTAGAGTTAAACCATAGACAATTGGGTAAGTAGATTATGGGGTGCATGAAAGCAAAGAGTCAGTAATAGTTTCTAGGATTCTAAACTGAGCAAACAGGTTAGACCAATTAGACAGTAAATGAAATCAGAGATAGTGATCAAGAACACTTTGATCACAATTTCTTATTTTGCTAAATTAGGGTTGATTATCTTCTCTACTTGAAGATGACTTTCTTTAATCTCTCAGTAAGCTCCTTGATCAAGTAACATTTGCTATACAATGTAACATCTGACTGTTTTCAAGACCATGAGCACAGCTTAGATAAGAGCACAGACCATGGCTACATAGCAATGACGTACTTTGTGGCAGGTTATAGTTAGTCTAGTCTAAGAAAGAGAAGAAAAGAGATAAATAAATGATAAATCTCTCAACAACATGAGATCAACTGAAGGCAAGCAGGAATCAAGCTACTGTAGAGATTCATAGCCTGAAGTCTTCGGGACACAGACTGTCTAGCACCTACGTGGGACAAATAAAGTATATTTTCCTTACAAAAAACTCACAATTCAATTTAGTCATGATTTCAATTATGAGTCCAGATCATCCCCAGTACTATTAGGAGCACCTGTGACTATTTTTTTTTTTTTTTTGTCTGCTAACGGGAAAGCAGATAATTTCACACAGTATAGTTTCTTTCTGAGAACTAGGAATATATTTACACTAATCTTTAGTTAGAATCATAAAAAGTATCAACACTGACAATATATTTTGAGCTAGTGCTATTGGAACCTAAATAACAAATCGATATAGAAAACATGTTACGGCAGAGACGCAGATGAGAACAATGCTGAGATTCCGCTTCGCTCCCGAAAGAACGGCCGCTAACAAGAAGTCAACCAATCACACATGCTCAGGGCTGGGGGGCAGAAGCAACGCTTCTCCGCTCCTAGAGGCCGTGCAGACTGGTGCCACCACTGTGGAAATCAGGGTGGAGATTCCTCAAAAATAGGACTAGAGGTTCCACGTGACCAGCTGTTCTCCTTCTTGGTGTCTTCCCAAAAGAATTGAAAGTATCACACCACAGTCGTATGTGCACACCCATGATGATAGCAGCACGGTTTGTAATAGCCAGATCTTGGAAACAGTCCAAAGGCCTCTCTATCAATGAATGGATAAAAAAAAAAAAAAAAATCTATAATGGAGTATTACTCAGCCATAAAGAAGGATAAAATTGAGATATTTTTAGGTAAATAGGTATACCTTAAGACCATACTTTTAAGTAAAATAAATAGGACATACATGCTTATATATAACATTTTTCTCTCTGGTATGAGAAACCACAAGTGTAAATGAGGACCAAAATATACAATAGATATTGTGAAACAGGAGGAAAATTTTCGCATGGGGAGAGGAAATAGGGAGGGGGAAAGGGACAAGGAAGAGTGGGAACAAAGGAGAAAAGAATACAAAAATGGAAAGAAAGCTGCTGTAAGGAGGAGGAAGAGGGATTGAGGGGGTGGGAAAAATAAAAGAAGAGTCAAGATACGCACATACAAGTACAAATTCTCTGTGATGAACATGACCGTTATGTAAACCTAAAATGCACTAATAAACTTAATTAATTAAAAAATTTGAAAATTTATAAAAGAAACTAAATATATTACTACACAAAGTGTAGTATAAGGTCTGTACATAGTTGTTTTTTTACTATAATGGAGTTATATCTTAATATTCATACTAAATTGAAGTTATCGTAACTCAAAACGCATTTCCCAAACCTAACCCACCAAGCGTCATTGCTAAGTGGCAGTACCCGCACTTACACTGGAGCAGGTTCCTGAGAGCCGCCAGTTGCTACTGTGGCCCAGTGTAGCAGCAGACCGTCTCCTGCCTGGGGAAGGGTCACATTTCCAAGTATTCTTACTTACTACTGAATGTGTTTCTTTCTTGAAACGTTATGAAGACCAAAAAATAATAAATTAAACTGTCCTTTTTATATCATTGTGCATATTTACACATTTTAAAATATTATTCTGAAAAAGAATCTGTAGAATGTATCAGATGTCTACAATAGTCTTATAAAAAAGGTTGCAGAACCAAGAAAATTATAGTAAAGTAGGTAATTCAAAATAATCTCCCTCAAACATCTTCAAGTCTGGAGTAAGCATTTAAAAGAAGCAAACTAAAATATTTTACCATATAAATGGGCTATGTTACAGGAAAGACTGAAATTCAAAAATAGGTAATATATTTGCAGACAGCATTGACAATGGAACCTTTAAAAGAATTTATATATATATTAAATTGCAATAATCAAACCAATGTGGTAACACACTAGAGTATAGGACAATATTGACAATTTATGACTGTGGTGGATTAACCAGTGGTCAGCTTGTAACACCCAGTTAAACGGAACTGGGCAGTCCTGGGTGTGCAGGGCCCACCTGAGGATTGTCACCAATAGAATAAAAGCACACTTCGAAGATATCAATATGCAAATCAGCAACTATTGGTGCTTTTTTTTTTTTTTTTTTGCCTGTTTTGTTTTCTGTCTTTGGATGTTTGGTTTTTGTGTTTTTCTGTTGTTGAGAGGATAAATGGTCTGACCAATTTTGCATGTCTGTATATGGGTTCATATATTTACACTTCGAAGATATCAATGGATAAAGCAATAACCACTGTTGAGACCATGTCACCTTGTCTATAAATCAGTTGTGATTGTACTATTTTTTATGCTAATTGGTGTCTGTTTGTTAATATGTTTTTGTACTTTTATTTTTAAAAAAAGTGCAGAACTGGAGGGGAAGATGGCGTGCTGTTGATTTTCCTGGAGAAGCTTGTCGTGCTAGTTTTCCTGATATGAATTCAGATGTCCTCCTCATCAGAGGAGCTCAGGTCCTTGCTGTCCCTGAGGATGCTGTGATTCTTCCCAGGGGAGCTCTGGTCCTTACCTTGAGCTTCACTTTCTGGCATCTGTGCAGATCCCTCATCCTGGTGGCATAGATTCTTCACCCCCGGGTGCAGACTTTCTAGTTTCCACCACTTGTCTTTGGGTTTCTCAGTACAGATCCTTGATACAACCATTGTTGTGGGCTCCAGACCTCCAGATGGATTGTGGAGGCCATTGCTGTGGGCTCTAGGTCTTCAGCTGGACTCATGCAGGACTTTACCATGGGATCTCAGCCTTCAGTTGGATTCTTTGGGACTTTTTGGGTACATATCATAAATATATGTTTATAATCCTATAAATCATATGTCCTGTATTAAAACTATTCACTTTCAAATCCTGACCACAACAATGACAGTATCATACTACCGAGCATCAGGAAAAAAAGACTCCCAACAAACTTTTAAATCTAATAAATATTTTAACAAGTAATTAAATAGATAATAAATCCTAACAAACTACAAGACTCATAATATAAGCAAGATTCAAATGACTTCTCAGGTTAGAAGATGGTCCCAAAATTTCTTTTATAGTGTTATTAATCACAACATTTACTATGCACATTTATCTTAGAAAATGAAACAAAGTTTTTTATATCAAAGTAGAATCTACACACTACTGAGTATTCTTCAGTGGATTGTGAATAAGTAGGAAATTAATATCTTTAGTACAAGTTCTTTACTAAATAATGTTGTTTCCTTTTTGTTAAAAAGAACCCACAAGCTAATATTTAGAATGGATAAATTTCCAAGCAAGGAAATATTACCACATTTTTTAGTCTATGTGTAATGTGTGTGTGTGTGTGTGTGTGTGTGTGTGTGTGTGTGTGTGTGTTACTGGGGATTGAACGAAGGACCTTCACATTTAGCTTTCTGTCAAGAAATGTTTTTGAAGTTTTGAGACAGTGCTTCACTAAGTTCCCCAGGTGGGACTCAAACTTGTGATCCTCCTGCCTCAACACCCCCCACGCTGGGATTACAGGTGTGCACCACCACAGCCCCAGCTTCTGTGTGTATTCTTTAATGTCTGATTTGGAGCAACTTACAAACATAGCTAAATAAACAACTCAGTGTGTTACCCAGGGTAATAAAAAACATGTTTTTCTTCTGTTCTGTATCCTTTACATTTGTAACACAAAGTTATTTGAGTTTTTCTGGTATTTCATACTCTACACTGTTAAGAAATATTTTCATTCATTTATAGGGCTGAAATTTTTGCTAAAGTACAAAATAAATGACAAACATATAAAACTGTATTTTATCAAATATTATTGGACTAATTTTCTAATGACTGCATTTTATATCATATTAATATAGCAGATATTTCTCAAGTGTAAAATGTAAAAATATTTTGATATCAAAATATTCTAATAAAGATAGCCTTTATTATAACGTTTGCAGTTTTTATCTTGTCTTTCACTTTTTTAATTAGTAACTGTTCGCAGGGCATAGCATTTACTTTCTTTGTGGGAAATGGGCATGTGTATATACTATGTTTTAATTATTTTTCATTGGCTTCCCCTCCACTGTATCCCCTCCCTCCATCTCTTTTTCCCCTTTAAAAAATGTCTTCCTACTTTTGGTTATTTATCTTTTCTCTTTATTTGTATTTTGAGTTTCTCATACCATCTGATATGTAAGCTTGTGCATTTGATCTATATTATTTAATATTATGGCCTCAAGATGTATTGATTTTCTTATAAATGACTGAAGTTAATCTTTTTGGGAAGAGTTGTACTTCATGAATATAGATGTGCCTGCATCATTATAATATGATGTCTTTAATCCTTTTGGGAAAGTACCTCGAAGGAGAACAGCTGGGTCGAATGGAATATCTAGTCTTAGTTTTCTGAGGAATCTCCATACTGATTTTCATAGTAGTTTTACTGGTTTCCATTCCCAAAATAGAATAGAAGTTTTCCTCTTTCTCAGAGCCTCACTAGCATTTGTTATTATTTGATTTCTAAATGATCCTTGTTTCTGGGATAAAATGAAATATCAGGGCTGTTTGAATTTGCATTTCTCTATTGGCCAATGACATCAACCACTTACTCGTGTGTGCCTTGCCCATCTGTCCTCTTGGGAAGTGTCTGTTCCCTTCCCTCGCCAAGGGTTTGATCAGGTCTTCTACTTTTGGGGAGTATTCTTTTGTCTTTACTTATCCGAGATATTATTTCTTCTCTACAGAACAGCTGGCAAGAATATTTCCCATCCTATAAGTTGTCGTTTTATTCTGTTGGTTGTTGCTTTTGCTGCACAGAAGTATCGAAGTGATCCCATTGGTTGATTCTTGGTACTATTTTCTGTGCAACTGGAGTTTAGTAAGACCTCGCGTAGGCCTATGACATCAAGAGCTATACTTCTCTGTCTTCCGTAAGGTAAGTTGTTTCTGTATTAACATTTACTAAGATCCATTTTGATTTTAGGTTAGTACATGGTGAGAGATGTGGAATGGTGAGAGATATGGGGTTAGTTTCAAACTTCTTCATGTGACAAGCTGGTTTTCCCCACACCACTTTTTAAAAAAGGCTTTCTTTCTTGCAGTGTATGTTTTTGGCCACTTTATCAAAGATCAAATAGCTGTGTATGCTCAGGGTTTTTTTCTGCATTCAAAATTCCACTCTATCCTCATGTCTGTTTTTGTGCCTATACTGTGCTGTTTTCTAAAATATTTACACCTTTTCTTTTAAACTTTGGTTGCGTTCTTCTATTCCTTTTTAAATTAAACTCTCTTCCTCCTTGTAAAGGGTGAAGTTTTCTCAGAAATACAACAGGTATATATGGTGGTTTTCACCTATGGCTTCTAGGTCTTTGCCCACCTTTCACTCACCATAGAGACCGAGGGTTTTTCCTCTTGAATTTGGTCTTGTGATCATTTGGCCAATTGAATACAATGAAAGTGAATCTGTGTTCATTTCCAGGATTTGAGAAATGAAAGATTCACTTAAATTTACTTTAATATTCTCATAGCACTTGACTTTGCTGTAGGTCACGCAAAGGAAAACATTTCATTTTCGATATTAACACATAATCACTGCAACTTCATTCATTGAACAGCTGTTCTTTTCCTTCTGAATTAGCATTTTATTTCTGTCTTTTGACTGGGAACTGCAACATCCATGACTTTGAGGGAAGCTAAGTCCCCAAAATGACTACACAGCAGAAAACCCTGAACCTGCCACCCAGACCACTACTTTTATCTGATAAAAAAAAAAAAAATGGATCTCTTTCATGTTCAGCCTCTGAAAGAGGATGTTTTCTCTATTACAGCTGCCAGTGGTATATTGAATTATTAATGTGAAAATCTTTCCATTTAGATCTATGAATCCAAAGAATTATTACCTCATATTTGAATTTTAATGCTATCCTTATCTGGTTTAATACCAAGTAAAACCTAGTATCCTAAACAAGTGGGTTATTCCTTGCTTTTTAATATCCTGATTCAATTCATACAAAATAAAGATTTTCTAGATGTTTTTAGAAGTTTGGAAAGATATGTCAACCTCCTGTGTTCAGAAAGAGCAGACATTTGGTTACTTTTAATCACAGTTACAGATAAGATTGCTTTAAAATATTCTGAAAACTATAGATCTTTCCTTCCTTAGAATGTACTATTATATATTTTCCTACAGTTTTGTATGCAAGTTCATGTGTTCTTATGAGTTAATTGAATCAAGAACATAAATCACTGACTACAACACAATGTTAGTTTTGGTTCAAAATGTTCTGTCACCTTATCAAAATTTCCTTTGTTTCTTCTGTTCTATGTTCTCTCCTTGTTTTTTTATTGCTTTTAAATATTATAAAAGTTCATTTAATGCTTCTAGCTCTAGCTTTATTTTATAAAATTTGTTTTACTGTTCAAAAAGTGCCACCAAGGGATATTTTTAGAAATTGACAAGTTATTAGCAGGGGAACTGAGTCACAATTGAAATGACTAACATGTATATTAAAGGACAAAATATAATGAAAACAAAGAACTACTGAAAAATTAAGCAAAACTTCAGAAATAAGTTGCTGATGAGGATATTAACATCATTTTATAGTCTTACACATAATTATTTAGTGGCTTGAAATGATGATAATCAGTTTTATGTTCATCTTAGGCAAAATAACTCATCCTAGAATTGACCTAGAACTGAGCAGTAACAAAAGCCACTTCTGTTCATTTACTTCTGTGTCTAACTTCAGTCTTCTCACTTCTTTCACACACAGGCACTATAACAGGATGTTATGTCTGCAATGCTTAACCAAGGACCTATCAACAAACTGCTCACTCCTGGCTAGCAAAGTGTTGATTAGAAGCAACATGGTGTATTTCCTGGCCTCCAGATTTTTCTGGTGTTTGTCTAAGCAACTCTTATCTACAATGTATAAAAAACAGCCTGGAGAACCAGCTTTTGACACTGAAAGCTGCATTCACATAGCTCTTCTTGTAATTAAAAAAAATTTACTAATGAGCTACTGTTTTGGCTTCTAAAACAGAATTTAATTCACAAAACACTGCAAACATCTGCTAGAATTCTGCACTTGCCTAGATGACAATGTCTTCTAGGTCTGCCTGGTCTGCACCTATTCCCTGGATATGAGTCCACTTTTCTAAAGCAAGAAACCTAAACTGAAAGCATCCTGCTGACCCATATTTCTAAGTGGCACTCAGGATGAAGGGTTCTTCCTTTGTTGTTTGTCACTGTTTTCAAATGATCTCTGTAACGTTACCCTCCATCTCGAGTGAGTGAATGTGCCATGGGGACTTCCGTAGTGTGAGCCATTTAAAACATAGGACGGTTTTACATGATGCTGGAAATTCTTTCATATTCAGTAGAGAAATGAAATTGAGAAGCAAAATCATTTGTACCTGGCTTTGCATTCCCTATACTCATTTTGTCTTTTACAGTGTAAAGCAAACCTGTGTAACAAGAGACATTAGAAAAACATGCAATTTACTACTAAATCAAGTATTTCTAGGTTGCATATGGTAATCACGGCAGGGGACAGACACCTGGATTTATTTTCCTCTTTCCTAATGATGTACTACACAACCTTTATCCCTACAATTAACCTCTTTAATTGTGATTACCTAATTTATCTAGTGATCATTATGAAACATATTTACTTTTTTCTCACTTAGCCTTTTCAGCTTCTACCTGATGTAAATAATTTTGGGGAAACATTATAATAATACAGATCATGTTTTCTCCTTCAAAATTTTGGCTCAGTTTCTCTTTTTATCTTTGAGATTATTTAATCAAATATTTTCCAAACTATGCAAGATAGCTGTAACATACTAAACTGAAAGCATTCTGCTGACCCATATTTCTAAATGGAGTTCAGGATGAAGGACTAATAGACCTATTTCTAACATTGCAACTCATGGCATACTAGTGGATCGCAAAGTGGGTTTAGTGGATTACAGTTCTTTTCAGAAATGAAGTAGATGATCTGCCTTATCTAGCTTTCCATGTGTTTGTATCTTCTGAGGCACAACATAAACTATATGTATTAAAATGAGTTTAGCTGATAAAGAGCTTTGAAATTTTGTTCTTCAGTCTCTGTGTTTCCATATGACATACATACATGTGTGTTTAAATGGGCCATTCCTTCTTTTCCAAATATCAAGTCCAGGATTGTGATGCTTGTGCTTTGTTCTTTTTGTTCAGGGCTGCTTTTGATATTTCAGGTCTTTTCTGGTTCCATACAAATCTGCTTTGCTTTCTCCTTTCCATATTTTCCAGGCTCTTCCTTCCTCTCCCTCATAATGAAGAAAGAGGGGCACAACGCAACAGATGAAAACAAAGAGGAAGACCCCAGTGCAGACTTACAAATGCTGACTTGCAGACTCTGAAAGAATTTTTTGGGCAAAATCTCATCTGGATTACACAGATAAGGAGGGATTTTTCAAAAAGTTCTCATGCACACAACTTGCGAATTTTAGCAGTGTGGAAGCCAATTAAATCTCTCCTTTAATATTGATAGAAGTTGTCCACTTTTAAATCCAGTTACCCTTTTATGATGAGGCTATTTTTTTTTTAGAAAAATAATACCTTTTATCTGTAAAAGCTTCATTCATCTTTTTTATAGCTGAGTAATACTCTATTGTATAAAATTACTACACCTTCTTTATCCATTCTTCAGTTCATGGGCATTTGAGTTGCTTCCAAGATTTAGCTATGAAGGGCCTAAAGATATAGCTCAGTGGAATAAATACCTGCCTGGCAAGCACAAGGTCCTGAGTTCAATCCCTGGTCCCACAAAAAAAAAAAAAAAAACAAGATTTAGCTATGACAAATTGTGCTACTATAAACATGAGTGCACATATATTGTTGAGATATGATGTTTCTAATTCTTCTGGGAAAATACTCAGAAGAGGAATAGCTCATTCTCACATTAAGAAATAATCAAATTCCATCAAATAATGAAACATGTGTGATGTAAGCTATAACATTAAAATTAATCATTCAGTATGAAATTATAAGGAAATTATCAACTTTTGTGACATGGTAAAGGTAAAATGGCCAAAATACTGGGTATCTAGCGTTCCAATAATTAGCAATCCTGAGAAGAACACAGGAAAAGGTCTTGAGAGGTAAACTGGCAAATATAAAGCTTTTATTTTACTTTGCTTCTGCTCTTCAAAGCCATCACTAGTTTCATTGTTAATTAGCTAGAATGTTTGCTAACTTTCAAACCTGAAAAAAATCTTTCTTTTGGTAATTTACATAAAACCACGTCGTATCTGTCCCACATGCACTGTCTTTCAGAATGTAGTTCTCAGCTCTCCTGGGCTACTAAGAACCGCCCTCTCTTCCTCTTCTCCTGTTTCCCAGGTTCTCTGTCTCATGTAATATAAAAATTTCCAAATGAGTTCTCCATGCACAGACGCCATAAATTGTTCACTGCCACTAAGCACAATTGAAAGTACATCCTACCACATACTGTTAGCCTGGCAAATGATCCAAATGCAAATTATAGTTTCTAATGAATATATATTGTTTTCAAATGTAACGAAGTTGAGATTCTTTCCAAGCCATTATAAATCTGGGACTATCTTTATTAACTTCCCCCTTTTGTTGTTTGTTTTCCTATTATTTTATGGTATGATTCATCACAAGTTTTATGGTCATAGGCTAATTTTGATATAGTAAAATAAATTTGTGAAGATATGGAATGAGAAAATAAATATGCACTCTAGAGAAATGATACTTATTGCATCACAATTAATTATAAACATTTCTTTTTTAAGCAAAGTTGTAAAGAAGTAATCTGTCAAATAGTATAAATACAGTCATAAAGTAAGGAGCATAATTTTAAAAATATATTTCTCATGTGTTTCCAAAATAGTATTTTATCAAAATGGTAAGACTGAAATAATAATTATGACTCAACTCTTTGGAAACAAGGTAGCCCGGGTTGGCCTTGAACTCATGGTGATCCTCTTGCTTTAGCCTCCCAAGTTCTGGGATTATGGGCAAGCACCACCATGCCAGGCAAGCTTATCCTCTCAAAAATAGCTTTTTCTGTGAATAATATAATTTTTTCAAGTTCTAGAATCACTTGTATTTACTTTTATCAGGAATTATTGAATGAGTTGCAAATCTAGTAGAGAAAGGCTTTAATATATGAATACTTACCCTGTTTTAGGGAAGCAAATTCAGAAGTGGTCAGTCAGATATGACATTTATGACTCATACTGATTAAAGAGATTTTCTTTCAAAACGTGCAAAGAATGTTCTGTATTTCAGATTTATAATTAATTTCTCTAGCAATTATATCACCGACTATGGTTGCCGTCCAAAAAGAATTGGTGCATCCCAAAGATTTAAGAAGACCATTTCCATTTAGTTTCTTCTATGAGATGAGTGTTGTGATTATGTATGTGTGCGATTGTGAGTGTAGTAGAACTCATTAAGAATACATCACTCTTTTCTAGAAAAAGCAATTGTTCCTTGCAGATTAAAATCTGTTATTTAGGTGAATTTCAGGCTGTCACAACTATAATAAAGTAACTTCAAAATAACAGTGACAATAGATGGAGTTACCAACACGTTTTCCAAGGCTAGGGTATATTTTCCTTGGAGTCCTCTCTCCGTATTAGTGCAAGGTTCTCATTAGGAAGAATTTGCAGAATGTGCGTGAAGGAGAGTATAGCCATGGACACCATCGTAGTTGAGCGAAGTTGTGTTGCAATCAAATACTCACTCCCCTACTTTTTTCCAGGAACATATCAACTCAAATCTTACATTAAGAATTCTTACTCCTGCAGAGCTATTTTCTTACCTAACCTCAGAAAAAAATTTTCTTGAAATTACTGAAGAGGCAAATAGTACTAGGGGAAATAAATGAATAATTATTCTACATAGAAGATAAATCTAAATTCAGGGAAGAAAAAGTCTAAGAAACATCAAAAGTCATGAATCCCATTAATTTTTATTATTGATTGTATGAAGGAATTTTCAACTTTTTGGTAATATTAGTTTGAACATTTGAAACATTATTTTGTATATTAATATAGGTAAAATTTGACAATTTTCTATAGCTAAATCTAAAAACACCTATCAATTAGAAATAATTATTTTAAAATCAATTAGGTGAATTCCAAGTAGCATTCAAGTAGGAAATAAGCAAATGAATGCTGCACAAAATGTTGAATCCTGTGTTTGTATGGAACATCAGTGACCTCAAAATATACATGAGAAATAAAAACTAGAGAAAAAATTTAGAAAGAATTATCCTCCAAGTTAAAAGTGTGTTCTTCCTGGCAAGCCTGAATTATTTTCTAAAATATAAGAGCTTATGTGAGTTTTGGAAGTTATGGCACTTAATGCTGATTTTTTTGGCCTAATAAAATTCTGCTACTGTGAGACTTCACCTTATGATTCAAAATAAACATTGTGATGAGTTCTAAAATTACTTAACGTGTTTCTAGCCTATATACATATTTAGAGAAAAAACATCTAAATGACATGCTCTAGTATACTTCTATCATGCTTTGTGTATTTGCTATTGCAGTGCAATACAAAAACTGAATGAATGTAGCCATGTTTTTCATTCCAGTTTTACAATTAGATTCAAGTATAAGAAATGGTTAAAGGGACAACTTCAGAGCAGCTGTTTCAGTACAACCCGTGTGAGAAATCTGGCAGGTTTTGATTTCTAAGGGTGACGAGATTAATGTATTCTGAGGGTAAAATAATGTGGTCTAGTAAGAATATTGCTCCTAAGCCAAAAGAGAAAAATTTAAATATAGTAAGAAGATGTAAACCATCTGCTGTAGTAAGCCTGTTACAATTTAGAATCATTTCAGTGACTCAAGTCAATACAGCAAGAGCAAATGCTTCATTTAGTTAAAAAGACACAAATGTACACCTCTAACCACATTAGAAGATGCACTTCTTGAGCTTATAAACTGTAATTTGTCAGACTAGTTCATGTCCAGCCACACATATGTAATAACAACTACATTTTGTTAAATGTGAACTGGTACCATAGACCTTTTTCATTTTGTTCTCAGATTTTTAAAAATCTGATCCAGTAATCCTGGTGGCTCCACTGGGTTTGTCTGTTTGAAAAAACTCCATAATTTCCAGAGAAGGTAAATAAATAATG
Organism: Dinomys branickii; assembly: GCA_004027595.1. Classification (NCBI taxonomy): domain Eukaryota; kingdom Metazoa; phylum Chordata; class Mammalia; order Rodentia; family Dinomyidae; genus Dinomys; species Dinomys branickii. Next base: position 30,728 of record PVLD010015272.1, on the reverse strand, counting down.
ATGATTACATGAAAATGTAATCTGTATGTACAAATTTCATATTAATACAATCTTCACTAATGAAATATTTTCAAATTATTTTGATTTGTGTCAATCTTATATTTTATAATGATTAGCTGAGGAATATTTCCATATCTATGTTCTATATTAGATTAAGTAATTTTATCTACACATAGTGGAAAGCTTGGTGAAACTGTTTTTAAAAATAAGAAAATGTAAGAACTCATACAATAAGCAGCAAAGATTTAGGTCAGGCTCTTGGGATGCTTACTTTGGTTTATAAATGTTTTGTAGAAAACTAAGGTTAATTCTATCTCTGCTCTGCCGCTGAAAATTTCAGATTTGTGTAGGTCCTGCTCTTATTACTATTAAATGTATGCCAGCAGAAACTGAGAAGCAAATTCTCTTTGTTCCCACCTAGCACAAAAGGCTGAACTAACTCAATCATAAATCCGAAGCAAATTCTGAGTTGTAGATCATTGGAGCACATTTGTTCGGCTGGCTCATCTTCAATCTAAGCAGTAGAAAAGTTGAGGCAATCATAATGATTGGCTGAGACTAATTATTTCACAGGGAATATGCTATTGTAACTCAATCTTAATGGCTACTAGATGCTATTAAAATGGTTTTAATAGCACGAAAATCAGTCTTGGGAAAATGGTTTTAGAATTTTTAGGTATATGAAAATTATCTATATACATATGTATATATACATATATGTACACACACATATACACATATATACATGCATATATATGTATATATATACACACATGTGTGTATATGTACACATATATGTGTGTATATATATGTATATTTTAGCACATAGGTGTGAGTATACGCTGGTAGACACTGAATAAGCATCTTCTCCAAAGTTAAGCAGCCTCCTCCCACCTCTTCGCCTCTGCATTTTATCGGAAGTGGGAGTGGCTTCTCATTTGTGCATGTAGCTTTCTCCGCAGTACTCCGCCTGAGGTCTATTTCCCTCTGGTCTCACGTTGCAAGTCTCAAGTATATTTGGTACCTTTATTTATCTGGGTTTTTTTTTTTTTCTCTTTTCTACGCCTGTACTTGACCTCCTTCTCGGGGGAATTTCTCTACTAAAGACTGTTTTTAGCTCCTTCTAGTCAGGATTAGCTGGAAGATCTAATGAGCTTCTGTTCTATTCTCTCCTCGACGGACTGTGCCCTACAGTTTCACCACCTATAATGTATTCAAACTAACATTAGCCGTTGTTTACTGACATCTCACCTAAAGACGAGGTACGTTTATTTACATGAAGATTAAAGCCACTGCTTTTTCTTTCTCATATTTTTCTCTACCACTTTTATTATTTTATCTTTTGACCTTCAGTTTTGACATCTGAGTCCTTATTAAGCATACATTCATGGGTGCTCAAAAATAGTGTGTATTTAATTAAAACATTTACTACAGTGTCTTGGTTACTTTTCTCTCATTGCTGAGATGAAGTATCAAACACCCAAAATTAAGGAAGGGAAGGTTTATTTAGTTTGGAATTTATGGAGGTTTCAGTCTCTATTTGGCTGGCTGCAAGACAGTGTGGCATGGCACAGGGGCAACTCTTCAAGGTGACACAAGACAGCGAAAGCAACAAGAGCAAAAATGTCAGAGTGACAGTAAGCAGCCTCTTTCCCTCCCTTACACTGTGTGCAAACTACTTGCCCCAGGACAGGTGCAGCACTCACACCCATAATTCCAACAATGGACCATAGATCAATCAAAAGCTCCAGAAGCCCACCCCATGACTGCGTGAGGCTTTGGGGAGACATCCAGACACAAACTGTAACATACAGCGAAAGATACATGGTCGTGAACACTCCTCACAATACTCCTGCTGACTGGAAGCACCTTTGTTCCATTATTCCTGGCCCTTGCTGAAGCTTTTATAGAAGCCTAGCTTTAAATCCAGAATTGTGAGATCAAGAACTGTGTGTCTAACCCCTACACATTCTGTTTTTTCTGAAACTGAAGCTTTAATTAAGACAGCTACTTACAAAACTCATGAGATTGCAGATGAAAATCATCACATGATGACTTTACAAAAAAAGAACAATATAACCCAATTTGTTTTCTTAAAAATATTTCTGGAGGCAAAATTTATGTGGAACATTAACCACATGTAAATTTGTAATTGAGTAAGTTCTGGTAAATTCATACTGATGCAGTTATCAATATAACCTAGTGACAGATTTAGAACATTTCCAACATTCCAAGAATTTCTCACTTTTTCACGTTGAATCCTCTGTTTCACTTCAAGAATATAAAAAACAAAAGCGAAGACACTAATTTAAAGAACCCAGTCTCTGTTATACTCGTTTCAGAATGTGCTTTGAGAACTTCAGAATTCCCACAGGATTTCTTCAGCAGGTCCAAAGAGTCAAAACTGCATGAAGGGGGGAAGATACGGTAAAGTGTACAGCCACCGTGAAGAAACCCTGATGCTGCAAGCGATTACCGCAGAGTAAGATATAGGAGTCCATTTGTTCTCGGTCAAGGGAGACACTACAGGAATTTATAAAAATGCAAAACAGCGCTTCTCCTTTTGGAAGATGTAGTTATTTTATGAGACATGTTATTTGCATTGTCCTCTAGTAGGCTTCGTACTAACATTTTAATGAATGAATACATATTTTGCAAGAGAATAAATATTGGTAAATAATGAGGGCCAGGGATGTAGCTCAGCGGCAGAAGCACCTGCCTGGAAAGTGAAAGGTTCTGAGTTTGATTCCCAGCACCTACATAAATAAATAAATAAATAATACCTAAGATAAAAAATGAGTGCTAACAAAAACTTTTGGCTCTTTAGAAACATTTAAGATTGAGTATTGCTGCTGTGCTTCATGCCATGTGCCATCAATGTATCAAAAGAGGTTGGGAGATGCTATTTTCTCAACCTTCGCTCTTATCAAGGGTCTTTCCTAGGTTCTGTCAGAGAGATTTAAATGAGTTCTTTGCAGTTCTAAGACACAGAAGTACTGGACTTAGGCTGATATCTGAAAATTCTAAATAACGAACTCTACTGGGAGCATAAAGGTGGTCATATTGGATTAAACGCAGCCTACAAGATACTGCCAGGGGGCTGGGGATATAGCTCAGTGGAATAAGTGCTTGCCTGGCAAGCACAAGGTCCTGAGTTCGATCCCTAGTACCGCAAAAAAAAAAAAAAAGATACTGCCGGGGCCAGTAATACCTAGTGCTTCCTGTGAAACGTGTGAAAGCTATGAGGTAAGGAAATTTATTGCAGTGACATCTCAGATTCCACCATACAAGGATGGCAGACAGATTGGAGAAGCATCTACAATAAGAATGACAGCTGAGTACAAAATGACTTGGCTTTGCAAGTAGTTTTCAGACATAAAGATGCATTAGTTTAGACAAAAGATCTGCAGTGAAAGGAGCCAATAAACTTCCCACAAAATTATCTCCTGAGACTTTTACTAATGGACAAGGCACACTTGATAAAATTAGAAAAGCTAGGCTAAGGGAAAAAAAGTAGATCTCTGGTTAAAGGCACCAAAAATCTAGACCATAGGACTAATTGGATTAATACACCAAACAGTGAAAACTCACACAGAAATGAGATGTTATTAGCTTCTAAATAAATTTAAGTTTTAAATATGAGCCAGGGATATAGGTTAGCATCACAGCATCTGCCTGGAAAGTGCAAGGTCATGAGTTCGATTACCAGTTTAAAAAAAAAAATTAAAAGTTTTAAGTATGAGCATGAAACAGGTATGTTTTTCTCTAAAATAGGGCCAATGAGACATGAAATCGGAGACAAGAGAAGCCTAAAATTCATGCTAAACTGAAATATTTGTTGAAATATGATAATTTTAATGCAGGATACTCAAAGGTCGAGTTAAGCCCTGTGAAAACAAAAGCAGGACTTTCAGCAGGATTTTAGAGCTCAATGGACCTTCTAGAGCAAAGAATGGAGGTAAGCCTATCACACTTTTAGCTGACAGTCTTAGGAAGACTAATGTACAGATAAATTAGAGGTAGAAAAGTCCTTACTAATTCTTTAGTCAAATATTGTTCATTCAGTTAAGGAAATTACCTTATTTTACCTTCCTGGTAGAGGAAAGCATGAACCCCTTTTGAAGCTATTATTTAGACTTCATCATTTCCATAAACTATGACTGACGTTCACAACAAAGTATGATATAAATATAAAACAACTGGAAATAAAAACAGATCATAGAAAGTAATGTAATTGAATTAATAGAAAAGAACTATTTATTTAAAGAAAGAAAAAATACAAAATTACACAAGGAAGGATAATAATAATCAGAACATCATAGAATTTACAAAAATAAAAAAGAAACATATGCCTAATAGACCAAATCATGTTAAAGCATCAAACTATTAGTTGAAGGCAGCTTAGGTACAAAAGATAGGATTAATGAACCAGAAAACAGGTCAGTAAAAATAGGCAAATATAAGAAGGAAAGGGAAGAGACAGTAACACAGAAATTATTTCAACATGTGAGCCTGAGAAAAATTTTGAATATTGGCAATTAAAGTCCCAGGAAAATAAACAGTTAACTGTTGAAGAGGAAAACAATCACTAGACCCAAGAGAGCTAGAAAAGACATCAACCACCTCCCACATTTCCCGTTTTTTCAACTTCTTACAATTTCACTTAGATAGATAAACAAATATTGGATTTAAACAAAATGTGAAGCCTGATCTGTAATATTTCAGTATGGATCCCTGGGCCTTTATACGAGCTCTTAGAACCTGTGTTTACTGTTAATTCTGGTTATGAAAGTTTTTATTATTTAGGAAATGGAGCAGAGTGGTTGATGTTCAGTTAGAAACTGGGGAAGATGACCGCTGACACATTTAAAAGAGGACATCAGCGAACATGTGTGTGTGTGTGTGTGTGTGTGTGTGTGTGTGTGCGCGCGCGCGCGCAAAAGTGCCCAAGCTGGGGATCAAATCTAGGGCCTTGTGCATGCTAGGTAAGCGCTCTAAGACTGAGCTACATCCCCAGCCTTCTCCAATGAAGAAATAGAATAGAAAATAAATATATGCAAAAACATGTTCAATATCACTGCACACTTGAGAGATGCAAATTAAAACAACAGAGGTTGCCTCTCCGTCTACAAAGAACGGCTACCAGCAAGAAATCAACCAATACCAAATGCTGGCAGTGCTGGGGGGGAGAAAGGAGCCCTCCCGCACCGTTGGGGGAGTGCACACTGGTATAGCTCCTGTGGAGGTCAGTATGCAGATTTCTCAAACGGCTGAGAGCAGAGGCCCAGTTCAGCCCGGCTACTCCCATTCTAGCTGTATTCCCAGAACAATTAAGAACATCACACCATGACATACATGCACCCGCGGTGACAGCAGCAAAATGTGTCGTACATAAATCACGGAAACAACCCAAATGCCCATCAACGGAGGAATGGGTGAAAAAGGTGCTGTTTTCATACAGTGGAGTACTACTCAGACATAAAGTAGGACGAACAGATTTTTATAGGTTAATGGCTGCAATTTGAAACCATACTCAGAAATAAACTGAATTAGATTCACATGTGTAAACATCATATTGTCTCCTTGGTGTGAGAAATCAAAAGAGGAAATAAGGTCTAAAATGTATATTAGATATGGTGAAAAGAGAAGAAATTGTTTCAAAGGAAAAAGAAATTAGGATGGAGGAAAGGGGAAAGGAAAGAGGGAAAAGGGGAGAAAACATGCAAGTTAGTGATACTGTTGATGTCTCTTCGTTCACAGAAAAGGAAGGCTTGAACTAATTTGGATTAGAGAATTTTTTGTGCCTGTATATTGTGCTCTGAGTAACTACTTTAAAGATAATCATATGCAACGCATTAACTATTCTTAGTCTGGAACAATAACCTATCACCTTGTCCTGAAATTGTGTTTTAACTTTTTTCCATAAAATAAATTTTTAAAAAATGACACCCAAAAAGTGTCATTATTTGCTTTTGAAAAAATGTGAATGTAATATATAGTTCATTTAAAGTGGTTTGCAATCTTTTATTAAATAAATAGGCTATCACTTTCTATTCTCCATGATTTCACCATGAAATTCTTCCTCCCACTCAGCGTGCTGTTCTGACTGGAATTCTCACCCATTTTTGCCACGTACACACAAGTCGGTGTGTCTTCCCTCTGCTGCTTGTGCTAGTCAGCCATCATTACTGTGACAAAATACCGGAGAAAAAAGTTCTGAAAGGGAAATGTTTATTTTGGCTCATGACTTCAGGAGTTCCAATCTATAGTCAGTCGTTTCCTTTGTTTCTCCCCCTGCGGTGAGGCAGCCTATCACCGCAGGAGGGTGTTACAGAAGAAAGCTGCTCATTCTTGGCAATCTGGAAGAGATAGAAAAGGAACTAGCGGAGGCCTTTGCATTCCATCCGGGTCCCTGCTCTAGTAGACAGTGCTGCGCACATTCAGGTAGAGTTTCCCTTTCCGTTTCTTGTCCCACATGCTGACTTTCTCTGGAAATACTCTCAGAGACAGACTGAGCAAAATGCTTTACTAATATCCTAGGTTTTTCTTCATCCAGTCCAGTTAACAATCAAGATTAAGCATCACACTGATCCCTTATTTTCAGAGACATATAATTGCCTTTCCATCCATTTAATACTTTTTCTACTGCCCTGAAAACCTAGGATTAAAACTGTGGGTCAGTTGATTCCTTCCTGTTACTCTGATGTGTGTGTATTTCTACACTGTACGCTCTATTTTGCCCTTTTTTTATCTGAACATTCAGTCATGTGGCCTTTTTCCCTAGGTTTATATTTCATTTTTATTTTTTACTTAGTTTTAGGACAATTTAGTTCTTTCTGGTCTCATTCCAATAGTTTACTAATGATTTTTTTTGCCTCTGGCTTAAGGCCTACTGTATACATATCCAGTATTTATGTCAGAAGAGTTTCCTTCCCTTGCTATTTATGTGGTGCTTTCACTTTTAATGATTAAAAATCTTCCATTGTTTCTAATAAAAGTATAAATCTTTTTGTAACTATTTTCCGGGGACAGGGGATGCAGCTTGGCTGTACAGTGCCTGCCTGGCAGGCATGAGACCCTGAGTTTGATTCCCAGTACCACAAAAAAAATAACTACTTTCTGGCTTCCAACTGTAAATCATACAAATATTTGTTGAATGAAATTAAATTACTTGATATATTTATCTGCTGGTGTATCTGTTTGTACAAAAAATAAATGGGAAAAGTGAAAATGATGAAAAGATTCGTAGAAAAAATTTAAATCAAACCATTTTGGAGCCCTTATTTTCAGGGGTTTTTTCTAAAGCCAAAAGTTTGCATATAAATTCCATTTTTCCCTAGTTTACATTAAATATAACACTGATTGAGTCATAAAAAGTATGATGCTTGCTGAAAATTATATTTTGAAGAGAGGAAATGATTCACTTTGAGCCATTTACATTTTTATACAAGTCACTGGGCGGACAAAGGCAGATTCTTAAAATGACAGAGACTATCTTGTCATTAAAGCAATTGAGATGGACCCTTTCTTGAAAAGTAGTATATCACCGATCATTAAGTTATCCTTTAATAATTTACTAAATTGGTACTATAAGTGACACTTTAGTTTCTGAACATTCTAATGCATTTCAAAAGTTTCATGTTTCTGGCCACTAATTTATTTATGTAACATCAAATCTATCAAATGATATATAAATGTGTTTATTTGGTACTGAAAATTGTATAAAATTGAGCGATGGTGCATACTAAAAGCAAATTGTAAATAATGAAAGAAAACATTTCAGAAAGAGAAAAATTTAAATGCAGCACTTTAAAAAGTTCCAAAATGAACAGATCTGATAATTTTTTCAGAAAAACTTTAGTATCCAATTTTTCAAGCATTTACTATGTAACATTTTCTTCCAGGTAATATTCATTCACTCATGTACCCATTCAACATGTGTTTACAGAATCCTTTCTATGTGATTCCAGTACTGGAAAAAAAAAGGACTCCGCACACATGTACCTTACCTTTAAGTGAAAATTCTCTTAGTTAACCTTTAGAGCAGAATAATAATTCGTTCTTATTTCTGGTTTATTCTATGAAAAAAAAGACAAACTGATGTCTAGATAATCTTAATAATTATCAGTGGTTATACATGGAGTAGATACAGGAACTGGGTGTAAATTCTTGGGTCTTACTCAACTTAGAAATCCTAGCATTTAAGCACTATTCTCTATTGCCTCCATAAAAATACTATGAAATATTATTCGTTTGCTCTATACATTAGATGATTACTATTATTATCATGGATTAGTTTTCAATAAACAGAGAACAAGCCCCAGCAAGCAAGGTGATTGTGAAAGTTGACACTGATGTTCCACTGAATTGTCTTAAGAAATGCCACCCAAGGGGTTGGTAATGCATACTTCTGTCTGTGTCTGGGGGAATCGGCAAGGCGTGAGCCTGGGGACCGTGTCCGAGCCTGGCTCTTTCCTCCCTGGTGCACTTCCCCTGCCCTTCTCCCCAAATTTCAAGAAGTAACAATGTTCCATTCGACCCTCTGCCACGATATCTCTGCCTTGGAACAAGTAGACCACAGACTACCACAAACCTCCTTAAACGTTTCCTGCTTTATGTTGTGGGAGTTGGGTAGATTTTGCAGCAACAGAAAATAGGACCAATATAATGAGTTAAACACTAACTTCAGTGTATCCCTGGATAAATAATGTTGCCCAAACATACTATGTTTAAAACCCCTTAGGATGGTCCTACATTGGACTGTCTCAATATGTATTTAGAACCAGACTTTTGTTCTTTTGCTTAGTTGGGGTTCGGGTTGTTTTCCTAAGGTCACCATAACCCAGCACCACCATGTAGCTGACTCCAAACAAGTGGATTCTTTCACAGCACCGGAGTCCAAATAAACAAAGTCAAAGTCAAAGCTGACTCTCTGGGTCATTTTTCAGAGCTTAGAGGGAAAATCTGTTCCAACTTCTCTCCTAGACTCTGGTAGATGCCATCAACTCTGCATTCCTGGGTTGTGGTATCATAAGCCTGTGTTCCACATCAGTCATTAGATGCTGCTCTCCCTAAGTAATGTATTTCTGTCCAAAGTTTAAACCTCCTTTCCGTTATAGGGAAAGCAGTCCAAACTTTCACTTTCCTTTCCCTTATAAGGAGAACAGTCATCATTTAGGCCCATCCCTAATTCAGTATTACCTCATGTAGCTTGAGTATATCTGCAAAATCATGAATACTAGATTAAGGCCTGAACGTATGTTTCAGGAGGAACACAATTAAAAACACAAAGAAACTTAAACAACTACTTAAGGCCATGGTTGTGCAAAATATGTGTGTTCAACAGAACTTTGTCAGTGAGCTCAAACTCTAACAGGCTGACAAAAAAATTAAGTTGCTTACAGAAGGGGCCCAGTCATTGGTCTCATGTCAGACTTACCCCAAAGGACTTGTATACTAAGTGAGGTGGGAGAAAGTAATCTGGTTATTTAAGGCATAACTTCTAATGATTCAGTTGAACTAATGTATAATAAATAATAGTAATGTGACTTCATTGTTGCTTTGTCTTAAAAAGTTAAGTTTTTTTTAAAAGTTAGAATACGTTTGCAATATACAATGATTAGATGGTGTTTGAAAAATTGGTGCCTACATGTATCACACCTTGGTCCTTTTTATTCCTCTTTCCCTTACCCTTTCCTCTAGCTCCTTTCTGTGATCCCCTTACCACCTCCAGCACATCTATGTCCATTTTTCCTACCAGCTCTCCTTTGCTTTCTCTTTCCATTTTTTGTATTTTGTGTTCCTGGTATGGTAGATACGTTGTGGCAACTCAAAGGATCTAGAGGAGTCTAGTGACTCAGCGGTGCCACACCCTGGGGTGAAAAGGACAGGCTCTTACCACTCTGGGATGTTGTTTGTTATGTCAATTTGAGTTTGGAAAGCTAAGTGACTGAGCAGGGCCTCAGAATCCTTACTTCATATTCATCGTGAGCCTGTCCAAGAGGCAGGCATGGAGACTATGTGAGTGCTCCAGGGCCTCTGGGTTGGGGGAGCCTGCTTACAATATAAGGGAGGAAAAGAGGCTTGTTTCTCTCAACCCCTTTTGCTCGTGTTGCTTTTGCTGCTTTCTGCCTCCATGAATGGTTGCCCTCTGCCATGTGCCTGCCTGCCTTGGAGCCAGCCTAGTATGGACTAAAACCTCTACAATGTGTGAGCTAAATAAACCTTTCCCTCTTTAATTTGGGTGTTGGGTATTTTGTCTCAGCAATGAGAGAAAAGTAACTAAGACAATTATTCATAAGCATATGCAATATTTAACCCTCTGTGTTTGATGTATTTCACCTTAGTGTTATGTTTTCAGGATCCATTTACCTATAAATGAATCAAATTTGCTCTCTTTATGTTCAGCAGCATTCCATGGGCTATAAATAATACATTGTTTTTATCTACCAGTATCCTTCTGTTGATGGATATATAGGCCACTTCCATAGTTTAGCTATTGTGAATTTTGCAGCTATAAACATGGGTATGCATGTATCATTGTATTATGATAAATTGAACTGTTTCAAGAAGATATCCAGAAGGATGAGTGAAACAGAATTCTATTTATAGATTTTGAGGAATCTCTATACTGATTTCTACAGTGGTTGTACTAGTTTATATTTCAGCTAACAATATAAATATCATGCATGTTCACCACATCCCTGCCAGCATTTGTTGCTTTTTGAATCCTTGAGGATAGTCATTTTTGCTGGCATACATTTTCATTACCAGGATTTCTGCTTGCTTTCTTTTTATAATGTCTAGTTCCTTACTGAAGTTGTCATTTACATCCTCCATTGTCTTCTTATGTAATTCAAGAACTAGTTTGTCTCTTTTTGAAAGTTAATGAATGTCTTATTAATTAAATATGTAATTTGTTTATTTATATCTTCCTTGAGCTAATTAAGAATATTATGTATTAATATTTGTTTCTTTTCTTCAAACATTTAAACCATTTAGTTTTTAATATTTTGTTTGAAACACCCTCTAATTCAGTGTCTTTGGGAGAATCTTGTTGACTGATTTTTTTCATGGTTTCATTGTTTATGTACTGAGAATAGAAGATCAGTAAGAGTAGATAGCTCTCACTACTGTGGAGATCACTTTAGTTTGTGGACATCTTCCCATGATATGAACTTGGCTTTGATTACACTTTAGTGTTCATACATCTATTCAACTTGTTAAATTCAGTAGGAATTGTCCCAACCATTGTGCTGTAAACATTTCACACTTTTTTCCATAACCAAGGAAGAGAAGGAAAGAGTACTGATGAGAAGTCGCTGGGATGTGAAATAGAAGACAAGGAAATAGAAGTAATGAAAGAAATACTTCACAAAGTAGGTGGAAAAGAGACACCAGCTAATGAAAGGAAGAACAAAGAAGGCTTTGGCAATATTACTTTTATATGTGGACCAAAGGAACAAGCATAGGGGTCTGAGAGGTTAATTTGCAGGGGCGGTAAATAGAAAAAGAAAAAGAGAAACCTAGTCAGGGATTGCAGGAAGATGACAGAACATCAGATGCAATTATGATAGTGCTACTAATCTTGAGTTTGGATCCTTCATACATGATTTTTAGTGAGGGTTAAACTGACATGACTAAGAAAGACACTATATGAATAATCTAAAGTGATAATTATTTTTATTCACTATTTGGAATATACAAACACCTCACATATAGTTTCTGAGAAAGACAAAATCAAGAGAAAAAGTACTATGAAAAATAAATGAAAGTAACAGGCAACGTGTGCTGATAGCACTCGTTTCTTTCAAAAGCAGTGGAGAAGGAGAGATGTGAGAGGGTGTGAGAGAGAAAGCAAGTAAGGAGAGGAGAAGGAGTTTAAGTGGAACCGGCGGAGGGTGCGGGAGGTTGTGTCTGCTTTATGAGCCACAGACAACTCTTCTAGCTAATGCCATGAAACAAACAGGGCAACAGTGCCCTGATGGGACTAGGTGAAGGACTAGCCCACCATCTTATACTGCTCTTCAGCCAAAAGTAAGTTTGGCATGATTTTGTTCAGTCATTTTAGGAACCATGCGTTAAATTTGAAAATATTATTTATCTATGTGGCAAAGGTTCTGAGTCAAGATTTTTTTTTCATACTTTGCTTCTGTTGGTCCTTAATGTTTGCTAAAATTTCATTCAAATCATGACATTCACAAGCACATGGTTAATGCTAAAATAGGGAGAGATGTAAAACTGACATATACTCCACCTGCTTTCACACATAAGTACTAAGTGAAAAGTTTCATGCTGAAGTTGAACTAATAATGTGCAGAAAGCATAAAAACGTATCTACAAGCCACGTGGTGATTTACAGAAAAGAAAAAACAATGGAGATGGATGGAAAAGTGGGTTTCATTGCTCTGAAGGGATCGGTAGAGGACAGGAAGTGGAAATGATGATTGAGGGGAAGAAAGGGACATCGGTGTCTTTAGAAGAAAACAGCAGAGTTTATTTTCTAGTTAAGTGTGTCAACTTGGTAGAGAAAATATGCAAAAATTGATTTTATGTCTATTGTCTTATAAAAGCTGTCACTTTATTCTCAAAGCGCCATCAGAAAATATACAACACTAAGATCAAGTGTACTTGTTTATCCAAACTTGTACCTTAATGGAGCAAAAGGGAGGAAAACATGTCCTGTCAGTGCCTGTGCATCATGACTCTCAAATCCAAAGGTGGCAATTTGGACATTGTCCTAATAACAGACTCTAATCAAAATGGAACTGAAATGTAACTCAGTTCCTTGGGCTTGTGGCTCAGCATAGAGCGCACCCAGCTATGGATCAATACCCTGCAGTCATCTCTTGACACTGTTCAATTAAAGCACAGAACTCTGTCCAGCATTTATGTCTCTGAGTTAAAACAGCACCGACTAACGAGAGCTGTACAGATCCAAACCCCGCGTGAGACGTGGCCAAGCGCAGAACAAGCTGACACTCCCTGCTTGCGATCCTTTCACCCCACATGAGAGATTCACTGGCATGAAATAAGCTTCAGGACTGTTTGGAGACACAGTGATGCCAGTTCTCAAATTAGCCTAACTGGGTAGAAATTAGCTTTCTCATGTACAGTATAAATCATCTCGTCCGGACTGACAAATAGAGTCTCAAGAGGAACTCTGGTTACTTTAACATAAAGAAGAAATTTCTTTATTCATATATTAGTGAAAATGGTGGTAGCTGAAGTGGCAGTAAATTAGTCATGTAGTTTAGTGATAACAATGCCTATGATAACCATTCAATTTAGATTTCACTGTTTTTTTTAGAAGAGGTAATTTAAAATACACAAAGGTAAACATAGCTGCTTCAGAAATTGGGATTGTTTTCTCCAACATCTTAATATCTTATGTTTCAAAAGAGAGTTTTCTTGAAAATTGCCCCATTTATAATGCACACAATAGTAGAATTAGAGTCATTAACACCTTATGGTGTTAAAGTATGCACTACTATTTAGTTTGGGTTATATAATTTTATTTTCTATCACGCAGTAGATAAGCTTTTGGAAGCTTTCCAAATCAGCTAAATTTTTACCTTATAGAAATGATTCATTTTTAAAATTTGAACAAAATAAATACTAATACTTGAAATTTTAAAATAAAGAATTGCTGAAACAATTTCTCGTGTACCTATTAGGTACAATGCTCTACATTTTAGTCATAGGTAATTGAAAGCCTTAAAAGTCATTGAAAAATTAGAAATAGTTTAAAATAAAGAAATTCTTCTATCCCCCCTTCATTCACAGTTTCACTTTCCATGTTTTCAGATATGAGTGTAATTATGGTCTTACATATTAAATGGACACTTCAAAAAATTAAGAAACTAATATTAACTACACTTAAGTATATTATTATAGTTATTCAATTTATAATTAGTTATGGTTGTCAATCCTCATTCTAATTTATATATCAAATGTTATTGTACTGAGCTATCTGTAGGACAAAATAGAGCATATAAGATTTGTTAGTTTGTGTGTGTTTTCAAGCATTCACTGGGAATCTTAGCACATGTCCTGTACAAGGGCTGAGGATTACTGTAAATAACAAGAAAAACATGAGAGTGGAATATCTATTTTTCTAATAAGTTAATTGTCCCTCTTGTTTCTTGCATTTTTTACCGGAAATATATACATGTTATCTGTCTTCCACATTTTGCACAAGCGTCACTATCTTTACATAAGGATTGATTAAACATTTTGCCAGTTTGTGCCTTCTCTCTGGTCTGAACAAACCACCTTTGTTCATGTCAACCTGATATTTGCATCAGAATGATTCTTACTTAACATACAGTTTCATTCATAATTATACCTATTTCTGGCAAATGTTACATAGAGAGGCCTAACATTGAACGTTTTGCCCACTGAACAAAAAGCAACAAAGTTAACTAATCAGTGTTAATGTTCATCTGCTATACCTGACATTTATTTGATCAGGTATATGAGTTGTTAATCTTTTAAACACTTATCATGGAATATATGTCAGTTAGCGCAATGATTGCATACTAATGTATGAATAATCAGTAAGCGGTCACTTTATGAGCACTCAAGTGGGAAGAGAACACGCCTCTAAAGCCTGCACTCCTGTCCTGTTCTCTCTTTGCTCTGGGTTAACACTGTCTTGGCTTTATGTTGTAGCTCCATGGGCATCACAGTAGAGCTGTTTATCCCTTTTATTTTCTTTGTATCAATAAAATCCTACTAAACTACCACATGTTTTCAGGATGTGCTGTTGTGCTGATATTTTAGTCTGTTGAGCTGTTTTACTGTAGTATCAGTCACTTCATATCACAACACAGTATGTTTTTTTCTTCTAATATAGACAAATATTCAATCATTTCCTGTTTCAAGCAGATGAAAACAATACTCTCACCAATATTTCCGTGTATAGGTTCTGGTGTGCATTTACTCACAAATCCATTCGTGAGTGAATTTGTTAGTAGGGTATGCATATTTTCAGTTGCAGCACACAATGCCGAAGAATATTCAAAATGTTTGTTAAGATGTGTACAGAAAGTAGATATTCATAGTTATTTTGATTCACAAATTTTTCAAAATATAGAATTATTGACTATTACCAACTTTTCTTCTGATGCTGTTGCTTTAATTTTTCATCTGTGTTGAAGTTCTTATTCAAGTGTTTTGACAATTTTTCAAAGTAGATTTTTTTATAAAAGTGCTGTATATGTTCTAGATGTGAATTGCCCCCTAATTATTTGTGTTGACTGTATCTTTTCATACATTTTGTGTTTTCTTTGAATAAAGAGAAGTGCTAAATTTGATATAGATAAACTTACCAGATTAGTCTAGTATATGTTTTAAGAAAAATTACCCTAATCACATTATTGAATAAATATTATTTTTGTCCAAAATAGCTTTAACATATTCAATAGTAAGGTTTCATTTATGGAAATATAGCATGCATGTAGTATATGCATGAGTATTAAGAAAATAAATTGAAATTTATTCACACAAGTTCATCTATGTAATCATCAGTTAGTTCAAAGTATAGGATATTTTTAAAAAACCACTAAAATGTCTTTCATCCTCATGTGAAACTAATACCTTTCTCTGCGTTATTCTGACTTTAAATACTTTCATGGTTTTGCATGTTTTCAAGATGTAAATAATTGGAATCATGCAGTACATATTTCCTTAGGACCTTTCTCTTGCACAGCATTATATTTGAGATATATATTCATTCTATCACAAGTAGTTGTTTATAATTTCTCAGTGTTACTTAATTCTCTATTTTTTATTTTGCTGGAGAACAGATAATGTTTGTCTTGTAATGAAATAGATGTTTGATTTGCTTCCAGTTTAAGGCTATTGTGAATAAAGCTTTTTGAAGAATTTTATGCAAATTTTTTGATGCTAGGATGAATTTACTTTTATGGTGTAAACCTACAAATAAAATCACTAAGCCTTCAAGTATGCTTATGATCAACTGGAGAAAGTACTTTTAAATGGTTTTCCCAAGAATTTTTTACCTTATTTGCCATGGTAAGGATTTAGTGGACTTCTTTCCTCTGTGCACTCTGGATTTAATTAATTCTGGGAAATTCCTTACCACTTTATCTTCAAATAGAGCTTTAAATTCATTTCTTCCATGCACTAGTTTGGAGACTCAAATGATATGGACTTTAGAATTTCTCAATATATTAGCTACTTCTTTTATCCTCTTTTCTCTAATTTGAGTCTGCTTATCTGTCAATATTGTATTTTCAGTGCTTCTTCAGATCTATTTTCCAGCTGGCTGGTTCGTTCTCCAGAGATGTCTAACCTGCTCATAGGTATAAAACTGCTTTCAAAACTGTTTAGTAGTATCACCTTTTTGCTGCTTCTGTGCATTAAATTACAGATTTTTAAAAGAATTTTTCTTTGGCTCTTGGGTTACATTTTAAAGATCCATGTGTCACTATATTACATTTTTAAAGATTCTTATTTCCTGCTAAAATTTTATGCTTTAAAAAAGTCTCCATGAGTATAGTAAAATTGCTGTGTTTGCATGTGTGAGTGCATTTAACTCGTAGTCGACAAATGTAAAAATTAAGTCATTGTTGGAATGTTTTAAATTCCCTACAGGGTTTTTTACCCCAGTCTTCAGTTATATGTTCCATTATTTGTGGTACATGGCATTACGGGAAATCTTTAAAAACTTTTATGCTTTATTTTAAAGTCTATGGCAGCTGCATATTTTAAGAGCTTTTAAAAACACATTTCATTCATTTCCAATATTTTCCTCCAAGAAAGATTTGAAATAATTATTCTACACTATATTTTCCAGGGAAAAGACTTGACTAATAATTTTGAGAAGAAAAAAGCTGCAGTTCTTTGTCAAGATGGTCTATGTTTATTGCTTGTTCCATTTTACAGAAAGAATATTTTCCTAGGATGTGTGTTTTATTCTCTTTATCTTATGTTCCTCTATCACTTTTCTTATTTCACTAATTTATCATATTCTTAAATATAAAATATTGTCCTTTTCCCCCTCTTTAATCCTTACCTTACAAACTTCTCATTTTTCCATATCATTCATTATTAATTTCTTTGTATCTTCCTTTTATTATAGTAATTAATTATTCAATTATTTGATTCCCTATAAGTATTCATAAATTAGTACTTTTCAGAGTTCCCTTCCAGTACATTTAATCTCCTTGAGGGTAAGAATTACATACAATTAATGCCAGATACCTCACACATCTGGCATTCAGAAATATTTTTGATTCTACTGCTTGATTTTGCCATTTTAATTTAACTTACTAAATATAGGAGGGAATTCAAAATATTATATGTTATGTCTCATCACTTATTGGATGTGAGACGTGGGAAATATAAAGTCTAAAAGTCATGAAGCTGGGTGTGGCGGTGCATGCCTGTAATCCCAGCACTCGGGAGGCTGAGGCAGGGGGATCGTTGTGAACTTGAGACCAGCCTGGGCTACAAAGTGAGCTCAAGGCCAGCCTGAACTGCATAGTGAGACTTGTCTAAAAAAGACAAAAACAAATAAAAAAATTTAAAAAGTCATGAGGTTTACGTACTATAAAACAACATTTTTGAAGGTGCTAAATCATAAAGGTTTTAAATACAGTTAAAGTGCTATTTTTGTATATTCTTATATTATGTACTACTTGTATCTGATGATTATTTTTTCTTTAAGGCATTCTAATTGCTTAGGTTTTATGAAAGAGAACTGATACGCAATTTACTTGAGAATTAAAGCCTTTCCATCATTCTTATGAATCAAATTAATCAAAATGTACAAAGCTCTGCTGAAAGTGAGATGTTTAATAAAGCTATATTACACATCCTCATATGATATGACTTTAGAAGACCTAATTAAATACTCTACATAATTAATTCAGGTTATATAAGAAAATGGGATATGAACATGATAGAATATATTCTTTTGCATGCTGCAAATTAACTAAAATTTAATTGATAGCTATTTATACTGAAGATATCTGTGGTTTCTCCTTTATGTACCGATGTGTACACTTACTATGACCCCTCGCATCACAACTATTATGAAAAGGAAAAAATTTCTTTTAGCTTGACATAGATGATGTATCTATTGACTTTGAAGCAAAAAAAGACTTTGTTGATTAAAAAGGCCCATTAAACAAGATCTAATTAATAATGTTAGATTATCACATTGTTTCTAAAGATAAATCTAAGATGGCTAAATTGTAATTTATTATGAATGAATTCAGAATTTAATATAAAACCTTGTAGTCAAAGCCATTCTATTTTTAATGCTATGTTGATTTTATGGGTGAAATAACATTTTCTATGTTAAACTAATTTATGAAATAAAAGTATATGTTAATTAGAACATTTTAAGTAATTATCTGAATGCAAGTATTTAATTCAAATGTAAAGATAAAAAGTAAATTTTCATGTACATTTTTTCCTGCCCAATTGGCAAGCTGAATGAGGACTGAATCTCCTTCCTTTTGTTATATGCACTCAGTTACTAAATTAAAAATAACTCATAGTTTTGATGGTGAAAAGAGGATGAATCCATGTAAATCATGGCATTATTGTCAAAAGGAGTCGGAAAAAAATCATCCCAGTGTGGAGGGACTCCTGAAGCTAACCTGCTATGGGAACAAAAAATCTACTTTCGTTTTATTTACCTTCTAGAAAACATTGTACCCTTTATGGGACACGAAATCATGAAAAGCTTCTCTTTTCTTTTTATATACAATATCTGACATTAAATTTAGAAAGTACAAAATTTGCTCTATCAAAAGCTAATGAGCAAAATCCAAGACAAATAGATGAAATACATATCGCAGTTATCGGACAAAACTTTAAAGGAAATATCATTGATATACTGATAAAATAGAGATATAGAGAATAGCAATATAAACTTTAATTTTTAAAAAGTGCTTAGAGGTTAAAAATGCAATGACTGATTACTCTGATTTCTACCGCCATGTGTGAAGGCAAACTTCAGTGTCGTAGCTCCAATCCCTACAACAAGAAAAGGGAGAACAAAAGAAAATCAATGTCTTTTATTGAACTCATCCGTGAACCGATATTACAGGACAAATTGCCATCCTGAATCTTGGAGAGACAAGCAAAGCAAAGGGCAAAGCATTGTTTACTTGCAGCAGAAGACTTGTGAACTAAACATGTGTACGATTACTTGAACAGTCGTTTAAATGGTTTCATAGATACTAGATATGGACTACAATAAGGAAATGCTGCACGCCTGGTGTTAGGAAAAGCCCTACACTTTGCAAATGTGTTGTTTTTGGGTGAACATGGCAGGAAGACCTCCTATGGCTTTAAAAGGGAAAGAAGAAGTAGAATAATTGTGAAATGTTCCTCGAATGTCAGACATGAGTAATGCCTACGCTTTGGTGGTCATAGTGGACAGCTGGATCCCTATCCAATTGTGAGAAATTATCATTCAAACTCTAGTACCCCAATTTTCCTATGTCATCCAAAAGTCATTACAAAAAAACTATACTGCTAAAAGACGTTTATGATGGTCACTACATAGAGACTTAACTTATCTAACTATAGAGATTTAGCCACAAGATTATGGAACACGTTCTCTCCCCACACTTTTTTCATCCCAGCTCCATTATATAAACAGTGGATTTCAGCTCAGAGAACTACAAGATTCAGAATCTTCCTACAGAGTAGAAAAACATTTATCAGAACCACAAATCAAAAGGGAAATAGAGACATGAAACAAAAGAGATTTAAAGCCTCTACCATATATAGCTATAAAAAATTAAACAGAGTAAGTCCTACTAACATAAAACCTTACACTAAAGACTTATTTACCTGATTTTTATTACCTGAAAAATATATCAATCTTTTAAGAATGAAATGACAAGGCAAAAAGTAGAACTATGCGGGAGAGAGAGAGGGAGGAAAGAAGAGGGAAAGAGAGAGACAGACAGAGACAGGCACACAGGGAGAAAGAACAAAGCTCACTACATTTGGTATCCCAAAGGTAGGCATCTCCAGATGGGAAATTTAAAATAACTTCTTCGACTATGAAAATATGTTAAGGTTTCCACTGAAACACAGACAACATAAAAAAGCACTCACGTAAGTCAAATTATGAAACCTTGAAGAATCAAAAGGAAATAGTAGAAACGAAAATCATTTTAACTACAATAAGAATTGAAAGTGTGGCCTCATTGGTAGACTGGACGCTCAAGGGAAAACCGTGCTAAACTTTAACACAGGTCAATAGAACTATCGTACAGTGATGAAAAAGCACAAGAGAACATCCAAGGTCTATAATTATAAAAGGTATAATGGTAACATAGTTTAATTTCCTGAGGAAGAAAACCTGGAGAGAAGCATTCAAAGAAGTAATGGTTGACAGTTTTCCATTTCATACAGACAACAAAGAAGAGATTAAGGCAAGTGCAAGAACATGAACCAGGAAAATTGTAAAACTAAAATGCAAAAAGCAAAGCAAACATAGTCATCTCATGTATAAGCACAGACCAAGAGAGTATCTTGGAAGTCAAAGGAAAAAACTCTTACTTAGAAAGGTATAGGAGGACAGGGATATAGCTCAGCAGTGCAATGTCTTGCTTGGCAAGCATAAGGTCCTGAGTTCGATTCCCAGTACAAAGAAAAAAAGGAATAAGGATAAAAATTACAGTCTAGTAATAAATTGTGCAAACAGAAAGGAAATGAACACTAAAGTGTTAAGGAAAAAAAAAAAAGACAACCCAGAATTCAATAGCCTCCAAAACTCTACTTTCAGAGTAAGAGATAATTAAAGCCTTTCTCAGACAAAAATTAGCTGTGGGAATGCCTTGTAATCAGACCTGCCAGCAGGAAATATTAGAAATCCTTCAGGGAGAAGGAACATAATATAGATCCAAAATCTGGATCTATATGAAGAGTACTAGAGAAGGAATAAATGCAGGTAAAATCAAGTCTTTTGTTCTTATTTTTATTTGATGTAAGATGTAATTTTCTGTTTAAAGCAGTAGTAGAAAGAATGTACTTGGGTTGTTGCCACTCACAGGCAAGTAAAATGACTGACAGAAAACTTATAATAGAGAAGAAGTGGGGACTGGGACTACTCTGGTACAAATTACCTAAATTATTGAAATATTATACTTCCTTGAGATGGAACTGACCCAGTTTTTAGTGTATGCTGAAAATTCTCAGACTACTGCTAAAATTTTGGAAAGCAAATGTTCAATTTCTAGTCTAACAAAAAATGGAATCATATAAAACAGTGAGTTAAAATCATAGAAAGTAGAAAAAGAAATAAATGTGAACAGATTACAGAAAAAACAGTGCATAAAGTAGATAATGGTCAGAAACATGGTGGATAGTATTTCCACTATATTAATTATTACTTTAAATATGAAAGGCCTAAATATAGTATGAACTAAAATCTAGAGCTTGTCCAAGTGAGTCGGTAAGTGATTCTAGTATAAAGTGTCCACTATAAGCCATTTTCAACACAAAGACTCCTGTAGGCAGAGAATAAAGAAACTGGAAACGGTAACTGACGCTAACACTAATTAAAAGACAGCTGAGAAATTGCAATAATTTCCAGCAAATTAAATTTTTTAACAAGAAAATTTATCAGGGGTTATAGAGGGGAACTGCACATTGGAAAGTTCAAAAATAACGGTATCTAGATAAACTGAATAGCATCCTCTTTTAACCTACTTCATTGACTTTTTGAATACTTCATCCAAAAGCATCAGAATGCACACTGTCCTCAAACACGCATGAGGTGTTCGTTAATATAGACCGCACTGTGGTCATAAAGCGTGTCATCCAATTTAAAGCAGTGGAAATCATACAAAGCATGTTTTGAGACAACAATTAAACTAAAATAAAGAATAAGATTAGGAAAAGCCTAAATATTTGGAAGAAAAAATATCAATACTTTAGTGAAAGAATTATCAATATAAATAAATTATTGTAAACTAAGTAAAAATAAAAACACAAATGATCAAATATTGTGGCATGCAGAAGCAGTGTTTTGAGAGAAATGTGTATGTGAAATATGTAAATTTACCAATTTATATCTTGAAGGAACTGTAGGAAGAACAATTTCTGCTTAGAATAAATACAAGAAAAGAAAACGAAGAGGAGAGTACAAATCAGCTAACTGATAAAGAAAAATAGAGAAAAATTGATGGAATAAAATCCTAGCTATTTGAAAATTTTACAAAAAGCAATAAGACCCGAAGCAATGTGCCTAAGATCAAAACGGAAAAATACAAAACACTCATTAGAATCACAGTGTTTATCATGAATGATGTTGTGGACAGAGGAGTACTACGTCTCCCTTGTGATAACTTAGATGACATTGATGACTGAAAAGAAACAAAGTATTTGAGTAAGGAGAGCCCAAAGGTTTTTAAATATTATATTTAAAAAATTTATCAATAGTCAATAAACTTAAAAGTAGAAAAAACTGCTAGGACCAGGTGGGTTAAATCCCTAAGTGTGAAGAACATCTAAATCAGAAATTACATATATTCTCCACAACTGTTCCAGAAAATAGAGGAAAAAAATGACTTTTCTCGCTAAGTCCTCTATTACATTAACATGAATGGCAGGTAAAGACATTACTAGTATATTATAAACCAACATATCTCACTAAAACACATGCTAAAAATCTTTAAAAATATTAGTTAATCCAAAAATGTAAGAAGTAACTATACTTCATGGTTAAGTTGAATTTAACTCAGTCGTGAAAGTCTGGCTCACCAGCAGAAAACTAAGAGTGGAGATCCACCTCACCAAGGTACTAAAGAAGAAAAAATTGAAATAATCATTTTAATGGTTATGTAAAAAGGATTTGAAAAAATTCAAACCTCACTCATGATAAATAAAATGTTTTTAAAAAACTACCTGAAATGTGAAGCAAACTTCCTAAACTTAATAGCTAGTATCTATAAATAACCTATGAGTATCATAGTTACTAATGAGAAACAGGATGTTTTCTCCCCAAGCTCAGCAACAAGGCAAAGATTTCCTCTCCCAGTCCTTTTATCATTGTACTAGAAGTCTTGGCTACTGCAATAATATGAACGTATTTAAAATATACAACCCAGAATATTTAAAATATACATGTGTAATCACAGATATCATGATGGTAAACATAGAAAATCATACCAATAACAAAATCCCATAATTAGTACAAAATTATAGCAAAATTGGGCTTAGGGTTAAACAAATGTCAAAGGTCCAAGCTGTATGGCAACAGCTAACAACTGGTATTTGAATTCTAAGCAAAAATATAACATATAACATAGTATTAAGTAATGCACTAAGAAACTTGACAAAATATATAAAGGATGTTAGTATAGAAAACTATAAAGAAAAAACCCCAAAGATCTAGAGTAAATAAAATCTCATGTTAATGAACTGGAAGGCTCAATATGTTTCAAAGTGATTTTTTTTCCTCAGTTTGATCTATACCTTCAAAGAAGTTTCAAAGTCTCAGTAAATTATTTTGTGACTCTTACTGAGCTGATTTTATACTCTAGGTCAGTGGTGGGGAAACCTGTGGCACGCGTGCCACAGCCAGCTGCTTGTTATCATTGAAACTTCTAAAAGGTTTGCCATTGGTGCTCTATATGGAAAAAACACAAGGTCTAGAATCCTGGAATAGACACTACACTAGTTTAAGAAAGGGTAAAGCTCTGATGGTTCCTAACTTCAAGACTCAACATGAGGCTACAGTAGTCAAGACAATGTGACCATAGCATAAGCATATATACATTAATAAAACAGGAGCTAGTCCAGAAAATCATGCAAATAAATGGTCAGCTACCATTAACAAGGAAAGAAAAGTAACTTAGTGGTGTCAAATTACAGTCCTTAAAACAAATGGTGCTGGAACAACTTTATGCCCATATGCTAAGAATTGATCCTAACATCTTTGTATCTTTCACAATAAATTAACGAAAAATAACACTAAACAACATAAAATGAAACTATACATAAAATATACAACTTTCAGAGAACATGGAAAATGTGCATGTAAGGGCTGGGGATATAGCTCAGTGGAATAAGCGCCTGCCTAGCAAGTGCAGGGTCCTGAGTTCGATCCCCAGTACCGCCAAAAAAAAAAAAAAATGTGCATGTATTGTTGGGTTTCTCTAAAGGAACAGAATCAATAAAAATATATATGTATAATTATGTAAGGACATTTATTAGGTTGCCAAGCAGGACTAAGGGTAGAAGAATCTACAAAGGTCAAATTGGTTCTGAAAACCCGGAGGATCCAGGAGTCACTCAGTCCCAGAGAGCGGAAGCTGCAGAAGGAGATCACAGATACAGCACCAGTCCGAGGGACCAAGGCCAAGCCGCTCACTGCCCACTCCCCGCATGAAGGCGTCTTGGGGAAAGACCCTGATTTCTGACACCTACCTGCATTTTTTTTTGCTCTACTATATAATTGCCTTTCAATAAAATTATTAAGTCTATTTGTGAAGACTGCCAAATCCTTTCAAATATTACTGGAGTAAACAAGCAAAGTGTCCATATAGAAATAACTAAAAATTTGGGGAAAGCAAATGTAAGGACTAAACATTAATGATATTTTCAAAACTATAATAGAGTGTAAGGTACCTGTAAGTAGTAAAGATGGATATGTATAATTCAGTTGTCTGATAGTTGAAAGCAAAACCCCAATATTAGTAACAATAGTAGAGTAAAAATAATAATTCAAAGTGAAAAACCTATATAGATCAGGATTATTTCTGTATTGACATTTCTGAGTTGTAAAATAATACCTGTAGCATACAATGTAGGAATTATGTCAAAATATTGGGTTCAATAAGGAGGAAAGAAAATGATGAAATCTGAGATATGATGAAAAAATTCAGAAGATCAACATCTGTGTACTAGAGGAGAATCAGAAGTAGATAACAGAGAGATGATGTGATATGTAAACTTCCATGAGGGATGACTGCATGGAGGAAAAAATCAGAAATCTCTGCATTTCCTTTTTATAATAATTTGATGAATTTTGGTGCAATGAATGTCTTACATTCCTGGGCTATACTTCTTTGATTCTGCATGTTCCTGCCCACATGAAAGACATGTATTCATTTTTTTTTTTATTTTAAAGATAAAAGAACCACAGTGATATATGTGCACCCATGTTGATAGCAGCACAATTTGTTATAGCTAAATTGTGGAAAAAACCCAAATGCCCATAACTGTGAAATAGACAAAAAAGATATGGTATTTTTATATAATGGAATATTATTCAGCTATAAGGAAACATAGACTCTTTGGGGATGCAATTATTAATTAAATTTTTTATTCATCAAAGAAGAGGAGAAAAGCAAATCCAAAGCAACAAATAGAAATGAATAATGTAGCAGGCCTAAATCCAAATGTACAGTTATGTTAACATAAATGATTGAAGTATGCAGATTAAAAGACAAACATTGTAACAATGGCTTCAAAAGAATGATTCAAACATGTTCTGTCACTATGAACACTTTTTTAAGCATATGGATGAGAGCTTCAAATGAAAAGACAAAAAAGATGCCATGCAAAAACTAATTTTAAAAGCTGATAATTGTAGTTTGCAAAGTTTTTACCGTTCTGTATGTTCTATTCTAATTTTCTTGATTTTTTTTCTTTTGCTGTACAGAAGCTTTTCAGATTGATAAAATTCCATTTGTCAATTTGCGAGTGGATGACCTATGCTTCCGAAACTATCTAAAAATGTTTGCCTGGCCCAGTATCTTTAGCTATTTCCTTTTTGATTTGGTCCAGTAGATATCTAATTTTCCTAGCATCATTTATTAAGGAGACTGTCTTTTTCCCAAATCGCTATTAGCTTATTTGTTGAAAATTAGTTAACTGTAGGTGTATGGATTTATTTCCTCATTCTCTAGTCTCTTCCATTAGCCTATACGCTTTTATTACAATGCTGTCTTGCTTACTGTAGTCTTTAATTCAATACACTTTTAAATTAATTCGTCTAATATCTCAAGCTTTATTCATTTCTCTCAGAATTGTTTTCTCTGTTCAAGGTCTTTTGTCATTCCATATAAATTTTAATTTTTTATATTTCTGTGAGGAATGTTATTGGAATTTCAATAGAGACTGCACTAAATATGCAGATAATGCATAGTTAGTTCATCTGACCCTACTAATTATTCTAATCTAAGACTATTGGATGTATTTCCAGACTTTTGCATAGTCTTCAATTTTTTCATCACTGTTTTATAGTTTTTCAATGTGGAGTGTTCTCATCCCATCAAAAAGCTTTGTTCCTATGTATGTTCGAGGATTTTTTTCTTCTGTAAATGGAATTATCTACTTAGTTTATCAGATAGCACACTATGAGCATATAGATATACTCTTGGTTTTGTATGTTCATTTTGTATCCTGAACCTTATTGAATTGATTAGTCTTAACAATGTGTGTATGCTTGTGTGTGTATGTGTGTGTGTGCATGTGTGTGTACCCTTTGGAGTTTTCTATATGTACAATCATATCATCTGCAAAAATAGGGCTAATTTGACTTTTTCCTTTCCAATTTATGTCTTTTATTTCATTATTTCAATAGATAATGGCTCTTACTACAACTTGCTAAACTGTGTTGTTAGACATTTTTAAATTTCTGTTTTGTGACAAGATCTCAGTATGTTGTCCCGGTTGGGCTTAACTCGCAATTCTATTGTCTCTATACTCCAAGCAGCTGGCATTAGTGTCCACCACCTCCCCAGGCTAAAATCCTGTAATTGAAGATAACAAGGATGAACTTGGGGATGCCATATTAAGTGAAATAAGACAGAAACAGGAAGACAATGCACATGTTCTCATTTATGTGGAATCTAAAAACACTTGCTCTCATACAAGGAAGTAGACTGGTGATACTAAAGGCTGGAGAGGGAGAGGTGGGTGGAGGAGGGGAAGAAGCCAGGCAATATCTGCAAAGGTCAAATCAGAAAAGAGAAATAAGTTCTGTGCTCTAGCACAGCATAGGCCGATATATTTGAAAATACCCACGGAGCAGTCTATGACTGTTCTTACTACAAATAAACGATAAATACAGAAGACAATGTATATAGTAACTATGCTAATTTGATCATTATAACATGTACATTTGTGTCAAAATGTCAAATTTTACTCTGTGTAGTGGACTGATAACTGGTGGTCAACTTATAACTCCCAGCTGAACTGAGTAAGCCTGGTGCTGGGTATGCAAGGCCCACCTGGAGACTGTTGCTAGCAGTGTAAGAGGCACAACTGGAGAAGGAGAAGAGATGCTGTTGGGAGCTGGTAGAAGCTGTAAGAAACTGTCGGTTTTTTTGGAGGTGCTCGTCATGCTGGCTTTCCTGATGAACTTGGCTGTTTTCATCCTCTGAGGAGCTTGGGACCTCGTTGGCACTGAGAATGGCTTTGTTTCACTTTGGGGGAGCTCTGGTCCTCACCTTGAATATCGCTTCCTGGTTCCAGTGGACTGCTGGTCTCCAGGAGAAGCTTGCTGTGTTGGCTTCCCTGATGGAAGTTTGGCCATCTTGATCACTGGAGGAGCTCAGGAGCTCACTGTTGCTGAGGATGGCTGTGGTACCTTCTGGGAAAGCTCTGGTTCTTCTGACCATCTTTGGCTCCAGTGCAGATCCCTCAGCCTGCTAGCACAGATCCTTCATCCCGCTGGCACAAACTTTCTAGATTCCACCACTGACATTTGGGCCTTCCCAGTGCAGATCCATGAAACAGGCCTGCATGAGATGTTGTCGTGGGCTCTGGGCCTCCAGTTGGATTTGTAGGAGGCATTGTTATGAGCTCTAGATCTTAAGCTGGACTCATACAAGACTTTTTGTGGGATCCAGGCCCTCGGCTAGAGTCCTTGGTCTTGTGGACAGATTTCCCGCACTCTTTTATATCTGATTCTTTATATCATAAACAATCTTAAAAATATATGCCCTTTATTACATTGTTGCACCTTGCAAAAAATACCCCTAAAACCAACACACCCAATAAATAAATATAATCATAAAGAATTAATTAAAAGGAAGTAGAAAGAAAAATAAAAGAGAAAGGAAGAAAGAAAAAAGATGGAGAAAGGAAGGGAAAGAGAAAGAGGGGAACAAAGGAAAGAAGGAAATATAGATAGAAGAAAAATCAGACTTCAGAACAGAAAGTTCCAGTCATAAAGATGAGCACTGCCTTATGCCATTAAAAGCAGTTTACCAGAAGATATAACAACTCAACATATACATGAACCTAATGGAAACCCACAAACTACTTGAAAGCAGGTAACAAACTGAAAGGATAAGTAGGCAACTCCACAATTTGTGTAGAGACTTCAATACTTCTCCCTCAATAATTAACAAGGCAAAGGTCAACAAGAATCTTAGAATATTTGACAAAAAGAATCTAAAGAAAAGTAGGATAAAACTTAATAAATATATGTAAAGAATCTTTCCTCTATACTATCATTTTCTGATATTTATTATCTCTAATGCAGCATACAAACAAAGCAGTATTAAATATTCAAAACTTATCTCTCAGTCCCATATGGAAATCCTAGAGAATGATTCTGATTAGCTCAGCTTGATATGTGTGGCCATACTAGATGCACTTGCCGGGGTTAATGGATAAAAGTTTGTTTTTCCTGAGTCACATGATCACTACTGTGGTAAACTAAAAAGTCTGCTGTGATTGACGGTTACCATCAGATCCCGGGTTTGTGTCAAAGCAGAAGTTATCACCCAAAGAAAAGTGAAGGAGGGTAGATTCTGCGGGGCTGAACAATTAAAACAGGGTGATATTCTATTCCATTAATATATAGTTCCTAAAGTTCCACCTTGGGCATTGTGGGTCAAACTTAAACTTTCTCAAGCATCATACTGTCCACAAGGAATTTAGCAGAAATAATTAAGATTGAAGATTCTGGATGTCACTTTAACGTCATTTTCTGACTTTATGTGTGCCCCTCTGTTTTCAAATGCCATTTGTCTATTCAAATCATTAAGCAAAAGGGATATATTTCAAATTTATTAGAACCATTATTTTCCATTAAATATTAGAAAATTACTATCATAAAAGGTGCTGCTTTTCTGGAACATTCCCTGTGCAAAACACTGCCTCATTCTAGGATTGGGGATCCATTGGTGAGGCAATTTCCCTAACATACAGTTTTGAATGTGATCAGTAGTAGATCAGTTTATACTCCCTGAGGCTATAAGAAATCTTTCCAGCGTAGAATCAGCTGAAGACAGATGCTTATTTCCAGCACCAGTTTTATAAGTAGAATATTTAATGTAGTCATGGAAATAATAGCCCATAGGCATTTCTGCTTAATTACTTTATCTCCAAATTTGTTTGGACATCAGCTTAACATGATTTGTCTGACACCAGGAAAAATAAACATGTGGAATAAGGATAATATTTTATCTAACTGGGAGTTACTCTACACAAAAGGCTGCTTTCTCAGAATGTCTCTGAGCTTTTCTTCACACCGAAGAAGAGATTAGGCTTCAGCCACCTTGAGCTGCTGTGTCGGAGGGAAAGCAACAGGAGTCTGTGGATAGCACTGCAATATGGGGAACATTCCACCCAGAGCCACATTTTGCTTCAAACGTTTTCAGTTAAAACTTTTGAGCCATTATTGATAGCTACAAGTATTAGTCTTAAACCTATCAGGGAAAATGCACATTTGGGAAAGCAATATATACCCTCTTCCATGATTGAAAAGGAAGCTTTTTTCTTGCTAAAAGTTAGCAAAAACAACAACCTACTCCCAAGAAAGAAATGAATCTGCCACCACTTAAACATTTTTGCAAGTATGGCTTACATATTACTTATACAACTTTAAAGACTGCGAATAATTTTGACACAGAATAAAATGAAAAGAATTACTCAGCAGCCAATATTAAGGTTTTCTAGGAAGCTAAAGTAATCAAGACACACAGTATGGCAAAAAGACAAACACATCCATAGAACAGAATAGAAAACTTGTATGATTTCTCAGGTCTGAGGTTAGGCAAAGTGTCAATACACCTCACATTCATGAGGTAAACAACACATTCGCGAGTAAGCAACACATTCATGAGAGGAAAAGTGATAAATTCAACTTTCTCAAAATAAAAATATTTTACTCTTTGAAAAGATTATTTAAAATCTAGGAAGAATAACAGGCTCAAGACTGGGAAATTTGGAACCACATGTGTGATAAGGAACTGATATCTAGAATATATGCAGAAGAATACACAGTTCCTTGCTAGAAAATTACATTTTTCCAATAAAAGAGCTCTTCTTGAGCAACCAAAAAGATTGAAGAATAAATTGAAAAGGACACATCCTGCTTTTCAGCACATTTCAAAGATTTAACAGTAGGCACCAGGTTGAATGGAAATTTTAGAAAACTTATGTGGCACTCAAAATACTTTATGTAAAAGGAGAATATGGTACATTGCATTTTGTCAGAGCTATAAACAAGTCAGAAACAAAATAAAAACTGTTTTCTAAGAAAACTCCACCTATTTAAAACTGGTGACTGGAACCAGAAGAGACCCAGAATAGCAAAAGCAATCTTGGGCAATAAAGAAAAGTCAGGTGGAATCACAATCCCTGACCTGAAATTATACTACAAAGCAACTGTAATAAAATCAACCTGGTACTGGCTAAATAACAGACCTGAGGATCAATGGAACAGACTGGAAGATGCAACCACAACAAAAAACCCACTCAGCTAC
>PVLD010015271.1:0-49224 GCA_004027595.1 Dinomys branickii | reverse complement strand
CCCCTCCTCCTCACCCCACTTCTCCCCCGCAGCAGGAGTGGGGCGAGAGGCTCTCACCTGTTGCCCTGACATGGTGCCGTGCTGCCTCACACAGCGTCCCGTCCTGTGGTCTCCACCCACCCTGACGGCTTCGGGTGCACTCCTGTGCTCGGCTCAGCACATTAGCAAGTCTGAGCTCCCTGTTGGCGTGTAATGCCGTGTACAGTCACAGGCTCTAGAGTTTGGAGGTGCACGTCGTTCAGGAGCCACTCTGCCCAGTGAGTTCGACGTGCGCCCAGCACAGGACACCCTTTCCTGGGCCGCTCTGTGCATCTGCCAATACTGTGTGCAGGGCTGGGAATGTAGCTCAGTGGTAGACTGTTTGCCTATCATGCACAGGACCTTGAGTTCAATCCTCAAGTACCACAGGGAAAAAAAACCCAGACAATTACTGTGTCCATGCCAACCATTAGGCAGTGATGGAGAACCTTTTAGAGACTGAGTAGCCAAACTGCAACCTGAAACCCAAAGTGCCAATGCTATGAGTAACCCTGAATACTGAGGTTTTAATTTGGAGAAAGCAGCTCATCTAGTAACATCTCTTGTCTTAAAAGAAAAATACAGTAACACGTGTGCCATAGGTTCGCTACCAAGTTATGAAGGCATTTTTAAAAACATGGTGTTTGCTACTGTGTAATTTGACTAGCAGCTGTCTTTTTCTAAAACGTGTAGCTGTATGTTTGTGAAACTCTTACTAAGCTCTGTATGTCCAAGGAGTCACCTGGATTTTAATAGTATTGGTACTTAAAGTAGCATCGGTGATACACAGCCTTGTTGGGCCCTTTTCCTTTGTGCCGACATCGTGGCTTGCTCTGTGTTTATTAAACAGGATACAACATCACTCTCAGATTTTGCAGTGAACCTAACCAACATTACCAGGAGGGAATTGGAGGTATATTCCAATGTGAGATGCATTAAAATCCCTCTCTTTCTTACTTGTATTTATAGTCTGTTAGAGGATCAATGGTTTACCAATTTAGTCTTGCTGCAGAGTGATAGTTTTGAAACCATTAAATTTCAAGAAAATGTGCACACATGGAATTCAATGGCATATGCTGACTATGAGCGGAAACCTGCTACCGTTAATGTCACTTTATTCCCATTTTTGCTCTGCTATGGATTGCACCAGTTTCATATTTCTCATGCCATCGCTGGTCTCAGTCCCTCTGGATTCATATTGTCCTGGTGTGAGAAATAAAACTAAACAAAATATTACCAACACTGACAGATACTGAATCTATTATTTTTATGACTGACTTTTTTAGTGTTTACAATCTTCAGCTCGTTTGGGAAATGACACTGGGGTGCTCAGGGGAGCCGTGAGTTGCTCCCCAATGCAAGACATCTTGGTCGGGAGGGGTCCGTGTGCAGGTGGCTCTCAGAGGGCCTACTGTGTGTGGCTCCCCGTCCTGCAGGGGGGCCGGAGGAAGTTCCAGTCCCAGTCACACCCCCACAGAGCTGCGGCCTAGCCCTGCAAGGCACGGAGGCTGGTGTGGCATGAGCAGGGAGAGGCTCTGGGCTT
Source organism: Dinomys branickii (assembly GCA_004027595.1). Taxonomy (NCBI): domain Eukaryota; kingdom Metazoa; phylum Chordata; class Mammalia; order Rodentia; family Dinomyidae; genus Dinomys; species Dinomys branickii. Next base: position 47,663 of record PVLD010015271.1, on the reverse strand, counting down.
GGGAAGAGTCTCTCCTGGTAGAAAAAAGGGCCAAGAGTGGACTAAGGTGGAAGGAGCAGGGGAGGAATAAAATAAGTGCTGTCATGTGAATAACATTCATGTTACAAAACATGCCTGTTACATGTGTGTATTTAATTATTCTGTCACTGTCATAGTCCATTTTCTGCTGCTCTAAATTCCACAAACTAGGCAATTTATAAAGGGAATTAATTTATTTCCCATGTAAGTCCAATATCGAGGTGCTGGCCCCTGGATGAGGCCCCTCTCGCTGTGCTGTTACTTGGCAGAGAGCATCCCCTGAGGGAGCTGGGGCCTCTTGGCTCTAAGGTGAAGCTTCTCGCGGTGCCGGACGCCACCTTCAGCACCCTCTTGTCCTCAGTGCCTCCGGGCCCGTCAGCCTGGGCCGCAGTAGTGGAGAAGCGGTGGCACGTGTGCCACAGTGGGCTGTTGGTTATCACTGAAAACTCTACAGCTTCACCATCACTGGTCTAGGACCTGAGGGTCTCCTTCCCAGCACGTGGAACTTTGAGGGCGCACACTGAACCCCTAGCAACCCCTTAAAAAGTCAAAGAAAATATCTACATCCATACACAAACATGTATTTTCAGCTGCCAGGGTCCTTTTCTGCTTCCAACAGCTTAAAAAGCAGTAGACCACGGCCTGAGCCATAAGACATGTGCTCATCACCAGGCACCGAGCCAGGAGCTTCCAACACTGGCAGTGCACCAGTCAGTGTCTGTCCATCTGTCTGTCCGTTAGGACCCCTCCTCCACACAGTTGCGTCCGTCATGTATTTCCTATGGTTGGGAAATAAGACATCATGATCAGGCAAACAGAATAATGGGAACAGACCAATATTTGCTGAGTCCCTGGATGTTCTCAGACAGCAGATGAACAATAAACAGAGGCCAGGAGCTCTGCCCTGGATAGCTCATGTGCAACGTGAGCTGCAGCTGGAGTAAGACAATGGGAAATCCATCAACAGCTCCCAAACCACGTAAGGGCTGGGTTTGCCAATGACATGTCTACTTCCAGGGTGAGCAGTATTTCTTTTGAATTAACCCAAAGATCCATGGTTAAAAAATTTTTGGTACTCCTGCTCTCTCCAGTAAACAACAGACTCTAAATCTTTTTTTAGTTCCAAAAAAATTGCTTAATATGTGAAGTTATTGAACTTGGTTTTGTTCTCACATGTCAACTGTATTTAGGATTCATCAATTTTATTTCAATAAATTACTTAATAATCTTGATCCCCTTTATTGGAACTCATGATAACAATGAGTATCATCTCGATCATGTAAGACATTTCCTTTATGATTTGGAAGTGATCATAGATTGTAGTACATTTCATTTCAACTTGTTTTAAAAGAAAGCCAGTCTTATCTAAATATTTTGTTCTCAACTTTTAAGCTTACAAGTGTGACTCCGCTAGCCATATCAGCCTCTTCATGGCCCATGAGCCTATTATTTTCCAAAATATTTTTGAAATTTTTAGTCAATGTGTGGTTGTAGAGATCTATGGGATGCAGCATGAGATTTCAGTACATGCATGCAAGATGTAACAACCACATCGGGGTGTTGGCATGTCCAGCACCTTGCGTTTGTATCGTCTCTTCTTTAAGTTGGGAGCATTCAAAATATTCTCCACTGATTATTTTGAAGCTTACAGTTAAATATTAAACTCACAGTTACCCTGCTAGCAAGCATTCAGAGTTTTCCTCCTGTCCAGCTGTCCCTCTGTCCACCTCCTTCACTCCTCCCACCTCCCTGTCCCCTGGTCACCTCTCTTCCACTGTCCACCTCTGTGGGACTTCACTTCCGTCACTTCACAATAACGGGATTTCAGTCTTTCTGCATGCTGAAAAACTGTCTATCTCATCACATGGGCAAGAGACAAGCTCTAACTTGGAACCTCTGGCCTGCCTGAAAATCGAACTCTTTGCGGTCAGCTCAGGCCTGTTACCCAGTTAGTACCAAGCTGAAGGAGCGAGGCGGACAGTGAGTGTTCTTCACAGTGCTCCATGCACTGAGGCAGATGAGTGGACTTCTTTTATCAATGTTCTAAATTGTGATGAGTCCCTGTGTGCATACAGAGTGTTTCCATCCCCTGTGTGGCATTCGCGCCCACATGGCACATCTTACGTCTTCACTTCCCCTTCTCCCCGCACTTCCCCGTCCTCCATATCCTGGGCCCCTCCCATTTGTAAAAGCTGTGACTTGGGGCTTCCTCTTAACTGTCTTTTGTCTTGCTCTTTACTTTCCTTCAATGGTAAACTTTCAAGGTGCATCCCTTGTCCTACAGATAACTCGCACTTATTTTTATTTATGGCAGAGTAGCACTCCACTGCATGTAACCACATTAGCCATTCTTCTGCTGATTCGGCTTCCAAGATTCAGCTTCCAAGATTCGGCTATCATGAGTTGAGCTGCTATAGACATGGGAGTGCATAGGTCCCCATAATATGATGTCTTCAGCTCTTCTAGGAAGATCCCTAGAAGGGGGTGTTATGGTTGATACATTGTGTCAACTTGGAGAATCTGGAGGTTTAACTGAATGATTCAGCAGGAAGCCAGGGTGCTTACTTTGTATACACCCTGAGCCTGTGGAAGAGGAAGGCATGGACATTGTGTGAGAGCTACATGTCCTCTGGGTGGAGGTAGCCTGTTTACAATATAAGGGAAGGAAGGAGGCTGCTTGCAGCTGTTCCTCCCTTTTGCTGGTTGTTTTTGCTGTGCTCTGCTGCCATGAACCTTTGTCCTCTGCCATGTGCCACTCTGCCTCAGAACCAGCCAAGTATGGACTGAAACCTCCACAAACTGTAAGCTAAATAAGCCTTTCCTTCCTTCATTCTGGGTGTTGGGTATTTTGTCTCAGCAATGAGAAAAAAGTAACCAAGACGGGGGTAGCTGGGTTGGGTGGAATTTCTAGTTGCAGTTTGTTGAGGAACCACCTTACTGATTTGCAGTGGCTGTACAGCTTACATCCCCACTAGCAATGGAGAAGTGCTCCTCTGTGCCTGCGGCCCCGCCAGCCGTTGTTGTTACTGGATTGCTTGATGACTTCTGGAGTGATGGCACAGTTAGCTGTGGCAGTAAACTGCTTCTACCTCAGCTACCAACTGTGGCCTCGCAGCTGGCACTTGCAGCTGGCCTTCATTTCCTGAGCGAGGCTGAAGCAAGGGGCATGGCTTGCCCTGGGTACTGGAGATGGCTCTGCAGAGAGGATCTCATCTCCATATAGGAAAACACCACCAGGTATCTAAAGTTCTTCTCTAGCCAGGGCCGTTGGACAACTCTCTGCCCCATGCCTCAGTTTCCCTATCTACAATACAACAACCGCAATCCCATGGGGGACATCAATCAGCAGGCTCACCCAAGTCCTGCAAGTTCTCATAATTATTATTTTTACACTGTACTTCTATCAGCTATCGTGCTAGGTCAAGGTGGAGTAATTAGTTGTCAGACCACTGTGTTGTTTCTTTTGGGTTTAAACTTTCTAAAACCGCGTTGTGTGGTAATTTGCACAGCTGTCTTTAAGGTGACAGCCCCTTCTTCATTTCAGCTTGTTCAGTTGGATCCTGACAATCTGGTGTAGTGTACGGATTGTTTGACTCAACCCATGACAATTTGTTCCCTACTGTGAGAAAAAATTAAATAGTTCCTGGTTCTAGTTTTCTCCCCAGCCCTTAATTAAGTCTAAGCACACTTAATTATAAAAGCCAGGACCAGAAAGCCATTTGTCCTCCTGTTCTTCTGTCTGTATCCGATCTCCATTTCTGTAAGCTTTGCTGTCCCTACCATGTCGAAGTGAAAGGTTACTTTTACACAGAGACACCTTTTCTATGGGCAGCAACTGCACTTCCGGCCAAGGCCACAAAGCCATGGCAGTGGAATCTGCAGTAGGGTAGGCAGGGACAGTCGCACTCCAGGGGGAGCCACGTCCTACGGCCCGAATGGTCCTGACCCAGCAGTGTGACAGTGTCCACACTCTGGGCAACACTTGAGCTCTTTCCCAGAATCCCCTAATCCTGGTGGCAGATGTCCAGCCTGCACGTCGCAGAGTGCAGAAAGGATGGGTGGACAAGGCATTGTCTGTGCCCTCCTGCCGCTGGGCTGTGCTCTGACCTCATGGGCATTTGCCTTCCAGCTTCAGGGGACACACCACTAACAAGTGCCACCATCACCGTGTTTTCATCGCTCATCACGTAGACAGTGCTGGACCATGGATGTTTTTTTCCCATTTCCTCTCTTCCCATGTTATTTTTTCCCAAGAAAGAAATACAGAAGAAATACTGAAGTGTAAATAAGCATGAACTGTAATAACCGCTGCTTTCATGTGAATTCATGGCACATTTCTCTCCCTTTTCACCACCATTCTGGTTTGCAATTTGGGGGCTGTGACTGTTTTTTCTTCCTTATAATTTATTTCCAAACAGGATTATGAACTTTAATAGACTTTATTTGAACAGAAAATACACAGCTCTCCAAAGCCTGCTACCCACACACGGACAGACAGCTTCCTCCGCTTTCCACAGCATCCACCAGTATGGCCGTTGTTTGTAATCTGTCAGCCTTTGCTGATCCCTCAGTCCCCGCAGTCCACAGCTCACACCAGTGCTGGTTCTGGGATGGTCATTGTATGGGTTTTGGCCACGCTGTATGGCTTCAATCCACCATCGTGCCATGATGTGGAGCAGCCTCACTGCACCAAGACTCCTGGTGCACTCCCTGCTCACCTCCTCCCAACCTGGACAGCCCCCCATGCTCTTCAGGGCTCCTATTCCTGCCTTTTCCAGAATGTCAGTCTCTCGGAAGCATGCAGTATGCAGCCTTTTCAGATTGGCTACCTTCAGTTAATAATATGCATTTACATTCCCTCCCTGTCTTTTCATGGCTCGAGGGTTCATTTCACTTTAGCACTGAGTAATATTCCACTGGGTGGACCACTGTTGATTTACCCATTCACCTACTGAAGGATATTTTGGTTGCTTCCGAGTTTTGGCAAATAATGAAGCTGCTGTAAACACATGTGTGCAGATACTTGTGTAGACAGATCTTCAGCTCTTCTGGGTAAACACCAAGGAGTCTGCAAGTTGTGTCATGGCAAAAATCTGTTCCTCTGGTAAGAATCTGCCACACTCTTCCAAAAGGACTCCTTGTTTTATATTCCTACTAGCACTGAATAAGAGTGCCTGTCCTTTTACATCTGCACTAGAACTGGCCGGTGTCTGTGTTCTGATAAGTGAATAGTGCACGAGTGCTGGCTCTGGGATGGTCATTGTGTGGCTTTCTTGGTGTTTTCACGTGATTTCTCCATTGACGTGGAATGCGTTTTTGTTTGCTTTTTTGCCATCTGGTCATCTTCTGTGATGTCTCCACTAAGGCCTGTGGTCCATTTTTAAGATCCCATTGTGTTCTTGTTGAGTTTTTAGAGTCCTTTGCACATGATGGGCACAGGCCCTTATCAGATGGGGCTTTGCTCATGGTTTCTCCCAGTGTGTGACTAACCTTGTCCTCACAGTGGCACATACACAGCAGACCTTTATCCTTTGAACCAAGTTTGGCTTATCATTGTGTCTTTCATGGATCGTGCCTTTGGTGTTTTATCTAAAAGTCATGGCCTTGCCCAAGGACATCTGGATTTTATGTTTAGGAGTTTGTACTTTTTCAAAGTGTATATTTTACACTTTGGTCTTTTTCCCATTTTTTGAGGTAATTTTTGTCAAGGGTAGAAGGCCTGTGTCTAGATATTTTTTGGCATGCGGACGGCTCGCTATTCCACCAACATTGTGAGAGGATTTTTTATTCCCTTTCCAACATTCAGCTGATGGCAGTACTGATGGAGGTCTCCTCCTGGGCGCTCTGTTCTGCTCTGGTTGTTGGTGTGTCCACCATTCTGCTGATACCATGGTGTCTTTATTACTGTAGCTTCACAGTAAGTAAGGGCTAATCCTCCCACTTAGCTTTTCTCCTTCAGTGTTGTATTAGCTATTTTGCATCTTTTTTTTGCTCCACATATACTTCAGAATACATTTGTTGCTACCTACAAAATAAATTTCTAGATTTGATTGGAATCACCTTGCCCCTATAGAGCAAATTGGAAAGAACTGACATTGTGACATTACTTGTTTTTCTTTCTTTCTTTCTTCCTTCCTTCCTTTCTTTCTTTCTTTCTTTGTTTCTTTCTTTCTTTGGTCTTTTTAGGGTTGTTTTTTTTTTCCGGTATTAGAAACTAAAGCCAGGGCCTTTGCAGTGATCTACATCCTCAGTCCTTTTTATGTTTTTTATTACTATTATTTTATTTTGAGTCAAGATCTTGCTATGTTGCTTAGGCTGAGCCCCAAACCTGTGATCCTCCTGCCTCAGCGTCCCAGAGTGCTGGGATGATAGGCCTGTACCACTACACCCAGATTTTAAGTCTTTTCATCAGATTGTTTTAGTTTTCTTCTTATAGACTTAAGTACATAATTTGTTAGATTTTTTGCCTATTATTTCTCTACCAGAAGTACTAATCTAAGTGGTATTTTGTTTTTAACTTCATTGACATTTGTCTAGTAACCTCATATCCTACAAGCTTGCTATAAATTCTCAGTAGTTCTAGGAGCTTTTGTGTTGATGATAGATTTCCTACTCAAACAATCCTGTCATCAGTGAACATAAACAATTTTATTCTTTCCTTTCTCATCTATTTTGCTTTTTGTTCTTGTCTCATTGTATTAGCTAAGACTTCCAATAGAGTCTTGAAAAGCACTGGTGATAGGCAACATCCTTCTGTTGTTGTAGATATTAATGGAAAAGCTTTTAGTTTCTCAGCATTAAATATAATGGTAGCTATAAGATTTTAATAGCTGTTCTTTACCAAATTGAGGAAATTCTCCTCTACCATTAGTTTGCTAAGAAATTCTTTGTTTATTTTGTAGTAGTGAAGTTTGAACCCTGGGCCTCCACAATGAACTATACCCCACTTTTTTTTTTTTTTTTTTTTTTTTTGAGACAAGGTTTTGCTAAGTTACTAAACTCCTAGACTGAATTTGAACTTGTAATTCTCCTGCCTCAGCTTTCCAGGGTCCTGGAGTTAGAGAACTATGCCACCATGCCTAGCTTGCTGAAAGTGGTTATGATTAGTAGATGCTGGATTTTGTGAAGTGCTTTTTCTGTATCTGTTGACATGACCATATGACTTTCCTTTATAATCTGTGATGGACTCCATGCATTGCATTTCAAGTGTTGAACTGGGCTTGATATCTGGAATAGACCCCACTTGATCATGACAAGTATTTCCCCTTGTAAATTTTTTGAGTGCATGCTCATGACAGAGACGGGCACAGTTTCCTTTCCTCCTAATATCTTTGTCAGATTTGGGTATTAGTGTGATGGTGGCCTCACAGAATGAGTTAGGAATGTACCTGGTTCTGCTTTTTATCTTCTGGAAGAGATTATAGAGAATTGGTCTAATTTCTTCCTTAAATGCTTGGTAGAATTCAACAGTTAACCTATCTGAGACTGATGCTTTCTTTCTTGGAAGGTTACTAATTATTAAGTCAATAATTTTCATGGGACATAGGCCTCTTCTGATCATCTGTTTCTACTTGTGTGAGTTTTGGTAGATTATATCTTTCAAGAAATTGCCCTTTTCCTGCAAATTATCAAGTTTGTAGGTACAGTTATCTCATAGTATTCTAAATTATCCTTTAATTTCCATGAGATATACAATGATGTCCCTTATTTTATTTACATAATTAGTAATTGGTATCTTCTCTCTTTTTTAGCCTGACCAGAGGCTTATTAATTTTATTGATCTTTCAAAGAACTGGGTTCTGGTGGTGTTTTCTTGCTATTGATTTCCTCTTTTCTGTTTCATTTATTTCTGTACTAATTTCATTATTTCTTCTACTTCTTGTAGATATAATTTGATTTCTTTTTATAGCTTCCTTAGTTGGAAACTTAGATTATTGATTTTTTTCATATATGTGGGTATATATACATATATATATATACGTATATATATATATATATATACACACACACACACACACGTGTGTGTATATATATATATATAGAGAGAGAGAGAGAGAGAGAAGGCTATAAATTTCCCTCTAAATACTACTGATGCACTCCACAAAATTTGATTCTGTATTTTAATTTAAGCTTTTTAAAATTTCTCTTGAGATTTCTTTTTTAACCTGGATGTTATTTTAAATATGCTGTTTATCTTCAAATATTGTGAGCTCTTTAGCCATCTTTATGTAATGGAATTCTAGTTCAATTCCATTTTCATCAGAGAATATTGTATACATACAGTTCTTCTCAGTTTTTTGTAAAATGTGTTTTATGTCCCTGAACATGGCCTGTCTTTGTGAGTCCTCCCTGTGAGCCTGAGAATAACGTGAGTTCTGCTGCTGTTGAGGACAATATTCTGAAGGTGTCAGTTAATCCGGTGATGGATGGTGCTGTTGCCTTTGCTGTGTCCTGACTGATTTCCTGCCTGGTGAGCTGTCCAGGGCTGCAGAGGATGTTGAAGTTTCCAGCTGCAATAGTGGATTCCTCTGTTTCTTCATGTTGTTCTGTCTCCTGTTGCCTCATGTATACTGATGTTCTGTTATAGGTACACACATATTAAGGATTTTTTAAGTCTTCTGAAATGCCTCTCTATTTGTGGTAAATGTCTTTGCTCTGAAGTTTCTTGTGGAATTTAATACCACTGTTGATTATTGTGTACATGGTACATCTTTCTCCCTACCTTTACTTTTAATCTCTATAGGTCTTTCTATTTATGGTACATTCCTTAGTGGTAATATAGAGTTGTGTATTTTAATTGTTGTGTAACTTAGAACCCCTACAAATAAGAAGGTGGCTTTTAATAGGTGAGTTGATCGGCTCACTTTATTAATACTTAGGTGTGATGATAATTAATGAATAAGCACGTGGATGCTGTTAGCGTGGAGTAAACATTTGCTATGTGCTAGGAACTCAAACCGGCTTCCTCCTAATATTAATTTTGGGGCAATAGAGTCATAATAATTAAAAACTGCTTGTTGATGATCATAATACAGCTCGTAAGCAAATGTAAATTAATGAAATACTTTACGGGAGAAATCATATTTTTCCAGAATCAGGACCTTTGACTCAGAGTCCTGCAGACCATCTCAGATCTGCCATTTGGAAAGTTACTGAAACTCAGGTCCCTCGTCTGTAAAATAAGAAGCAAGAGTGGTTCTCCCGCAGTTCCTGGGCTGCAGCGAGGCAGCACACGCCGAGTGCTGACAGGCAAGAAAAGGCAAAGAAGAGTTTGCTGCTCTCCATAAGCAGAACAACAAAAATGTAGAAGCAATTAAATCAGTCCAAAGCAAATCAAAGAAATTTGTGCAGAAAGTGAGTCTTTTGCCTGAATCATGGAGCTAATTATCTCAGTCCTCTGCTTCAGCATTCCTGGGGAGACCTGGCAACAGAACATGCTTCCAGGAACTGGCAGGCCCTGAAGTGGAGACAAAATGTTTTCTTGTGAGCACAGCTATGGAGGCGGAGCCCAGAACACCTGAGGGGAAAACGCATCAGGCCCATACTCTGGCCCCACAGCGGCACAGCTGCCTCAGAGAGAGCGCCTGAGGAAGAGGTCTGCTCCTGTGTCTGCTCCTGTGTCTGCTCCTGGTGGGAGAGGAGCATCGGCACCCAGAGGGATCACCTGCTGCTCAGGAGGCTAGGAGAGCAGGATGTCAGGTTAGAGGCCAGCCCGGACAACTTAGCCTGGCCTTGTCTCCAAATACAAGGGAGGGGTTAGGAATATAGTTCAGAAGTAAAGAACCCCAGGATCCATCCCCAGTAAAGAAAAAAATAATCTTTGTAACTTCACCTCATCACCCTATATTAGTCATTTCCTGTTGCCAGGACAAAATGCTTGAAATTCACAACTTGAAGGAGAGGTCACATTTGCCTTATGGCTTAGGGGATTTAGTCCGTGGTTGGCTGGCGCCAAAGCAGAAGGAGCATGGTGGGAGGGCCTGGTGGGGGAAAACCGTCCACATCATGGCACAGGAACCAGAAGAGAAGAGAGGGAGAACAGCCTCCACAGGCAGCTCCCCAGGAACCCATCTCTCTGACCAGGTCCCACCTCCTAATGGCACAGTTAGCTGTGAACTCACCAGTGGAACCGTCCATTACTGAGTACAGTGCCTGCGAGCTCAGTGACCTTCTGAAAGCCCCACCTCTGACTATATGAGACACTGGTGGACTTCCCAGAGCTAAACTGTAACACACCGTATTAAACACATTATTGGTGATTTTCATTCATCTGTTGAAAAATGAATCTTTCCCCCGCCTTTAACTTTTAGCAATTAAAAGGGCAACTTATTAATGAAATCCTTCTGTCTTCAAAGTATGAAATTAAAAAATGATTATAACTACAGGCAAGAAAGCATTTGGATTATGCATCATTTGGAAATGATAATAAAGATTATCCAGATGGTCTCCTGTTGTAGCACCTCCCATTGCCTTAGCAATCACCTAATTTGGGTGCAATTTTGATTATGTGGCTCATTTTAAATTCTGCTATGTGCTAGGTCAATCCATGTCAGGATGATTTACTAGAAATAGCTGCCATTTTTTCTTTGTAAATGTTTCTAGGTGCTTGGGCAGAATTAGAACATTTTTGGATATGGTATTATTTTGGGGTGATGATGCTGTCATTTTGTTAAACTTTCTTACTCTATCCCTTCTCCTTAAGTATCTTGAATTCTATTCTTGTCTGTCTTGGGTATGTAAAGCAGCTTCTCATGGTAAGATCTGTAAAAACTTATTTTATCTATTTCATGTTTGCTTCCTGTAAGGCTTTATGGCTTCTGCATAGGTAGCTATAATTTTATATTATGAGTTTCTTACAATACTTAGCAAAATATAGAAGCCAGGGTTGCTCTTCCAGCCTCTTTGCATCCTCTTTCCCCTAGGGAGGGAACAGAGAGGAGTTGGCCACACTATGATGCCGGAAGGCCCAGTGTACTTATGGCATTTTCAATATACTGGGGTGTAACCCCACTGTAAGGCAAGAAGCACTTGTAATTTCAGTTTTGTCTAGGAACAGCTATTGGACTCTTCTCTTTCACAGTACACACTGCAGTGTGGAACTTCATTTGGTACAAAGTTAATAGCTCTTGGAGAGGACCAGTAAACATGATGATTGAGTTTTATAAGGATCACTGGTTGTTTTAATTTAGCTTATAGTAGAATGAATACAATGTCTTCAGCAGTATTTTTCCCTATAATAGGGAATAGCAGTGACTATTTTTCATCTCTAGGTGTGCAGCCTGGTAGAGAATCTGACATGTACAAGCACACAGATCAGTGCATGAGTGGCAGCGATGGATTCACTAAAGGCTGTTCCTGAACACGGTCGGCACGCCTACCCACACTCCGTTTTCCATTCCCGTGCATGTTTCCATAACTTACCTCTCTGTCTGAAGGAAACTGGCCAAGAAGCGGAAGGAGACGATGAGCAGCACTCGGCAGGAGATGACCGTGATGGTGAACTCCATGGACAAGAGCTATGCTGAGCAGGGCACGAACTGCGACGAGGCTTTCTCGTTCATGGACACGCACAATCTGAATGGGCGTTGTAAGTGCATTCCCCCCTTTAGCGATCTCTCCAGCTTGTGGGGATCCCAGCTAGCACTGGGGAATTGACCAACAAAATGAAATTCCTAACGAGGTCTTAGGCCGTGTTACTTTCTCACATTACATCATCCTGAAAACTCTGCATGTGGGTTGCTAAGATGTTGCTCATAGGACCAGGCCTCAGAGCACAGGGAACCACACTGAAGTTTCTATAAGGTCCTCTAGGGCAGTGCGTGGAGGCTTTGCAGTCCAGGAGGAAGACACCTGCTTCTTAGCACCCTTCGTGTTGTTCAGATCCCATTTGTAACCAAGCCAGGTGGAGACTGACACAGAGGGAGCCTGTTACGGAACAGTTCCCTAAATGACAGTAACAAGTTAATTGTTTGTTTAGCTGACAGGTTCTGCCTTTATTATAGGGCTATTCCTGGCAATTAATAAATTAAACCACATTTAACTTCACACCAGGTGGGTAAACCAAGCTCAGGTAATTCCTTCCTAGGCTGCCACCTGTGATCCAGGTACAAAGAATTATTTCTGGAAACTAACAATTAGACTGAGTATACGATGTGCAGAAGGAGCAGTAGCTTTGTCCCTTGTGATCTTGAGGACCAGAGGCAGGACCCATGCTCGCACCCAATCCTGTGTCCATGGCTGACACTTACAAGTTCAAACTCAGGGCTTGTCCTACCCCCATGCATGAAGTCAGTGCCTACAGACTGCTGCTCCCCACTCCATAATCTGTTCTATGTCAGCACGTGGATGGAATCCACGCACAGGGGCTGGCAGGCCTCACAACTGCAAGGGGCACAGAGATGAAAACTATTTCCGACTTTTTTGTAGAAGTTTCTCTGACTTTGGAGCAAATATTTTTTTCACTTAAAAGACTATATATGCAGTGTGATCAAAATACATGGTACGTGTTTAAATGTTTTACAAAGTGGCTAAGGTACAAGATACATCACCTTTAATGCCCCTCAGAATCCTCCCTGTTACTTTGTACGTACCAATCCCATCATTCGCAACACTTTCTGAAGCAATTCTACAGTCCTCCTTCCTGAATGTCTTGACAAGGTGTGATTAAAAAATATGGTGACTCCTGCTGCTGAGTGCCATCCAGTGGAAAGCAGCTCATAAAAACATGATGATGGGTCCTCAGTCACCTTGTTCACTGCATCTGCCACTGTGTGACTTTTGGCACTTCCCTAACATCAACATCACCATGAAAGGGAAATGTTCTGAATCAGTTCAGAACCTTTAGGCAGCCAGAACAGTACAGCCACAGACATGGAAGAGGGGCTGGAGAACTGCTTCAGAAAGTAGCAGGAACAATGGGAGTGAGCGTTTGCAAGGCGAAGGGAAGTATTTTGAGACGGATGAGTGGCTGTGTATCTCTTACTCTAATAAATTGTCTTTAAACTTAAACATTGCTCATATATTTCAGTCTCACCTCACATGGGGTTGGTTGGAATTTTTATAGCAGCAGCTATTTCTTAAGCATCAGTGTGAAAGGGGCTGGGAAGCATAGCTCAGTGACACAGCATTTGCCTAGCATGTGCTTGGCCCTGGATTCAACCCAGCACCTCAAAAGAAAGGGACCGCACAGGTGCACTGTATGTTCTCACTTTCCAGGATAACCCATTCTGTTTCCAAACTTTCTACATCATGGTGCAACGCATCGTAAGTAAGTTTACTTTGAATGACCCACTTCAACAGAAAGAAATTCCATTCGTAGTTAGAAGCATTCAAATTGGAACACAGGGCTTCTGTGAAGAGAGTGGAGTGGTGAGCAGCAGAGAAAAAGCCTCTCCAAGGTTTGGTGAGCAGACACTGGAATATAGTAAAATGAAGAAGACAAGCAGAAGAAAAGCAGGTCCCATGGACCCAGGAAGGATCTGAAGCAAGAGTTGAAGCCCGTAGAGAGCAAAGAGAGGAACTTCAACAAGGAAGTAGGTGGCAGGTGGCACCTTCTCCCTGAGCCAGGATTCATTATGTGAGAGTGGGTGGACCTGCAGACATGTTGACTGTTAGCCACCCCAGAGGCCTCCATGGAGAGACACACCATGGAAGGGAGGAGTGGATGCAGTGGACTGTAGTAGCTGGCTGTTATTGTTGATTATACCATGTTAGCCAAAGTGACATAACTGTTCTAAGCAGTTGTTCTTCCTGGTGTACCAAGAATGAGATTACCTAGGGGTCATAAAAAATACTATAGGCCAGGGCCAAAGAACCAGAGGCTGGGCCAAGTAGGCAGCCACTTCTCATCCCCAATAAACTGCAGAGGTAGGATCTTTGCAACAAAAACTCAAAACCCAGCTACACCTAGAAGACACCTCTGAGAATCTGTCATTTCATAAGGGTTCTGAATACTAATGATAAAGCTACTCACCATAGGTAATATATAAGCATAAACCTAGGAATTAAACTAAAAAGAAAAAAGAAATGAGAAGACACTTAAACAAGATACAACCCCAGATATCCAGCTTACCAAAGGCAAACTCAGAGGGCAGTGAGGAGGGACAATCCAACAGCTACCCACCTATCCTCTCTGGTAATAGCAGAGGTAAGAAGGCAAGTGAACAAGGCTCTAGAAAAAGATAAAATCAAAAATTATTTCTCAGATAACTGCAGAGATGGTGATCACAGCAAAAGATATGCTTAATGCCTCTAGAGAAGATACAAATAAAATAGAGGAGTTCAGAAATTGATGGAAACTATGAATATGCAACATAGGAAAGAAATGGAATCCACAAAACAGATTCAGACAGATATCTAAGAGACTAAAGGTTCCACTGAAAGTATCTGCGGCACGATGAGCCAGCGTGAGAACAGAATCTCAGACATGGAAGACAGCGTTGTGGTTAACGATCATGAGAAGAAAGATTTCTTAAAAATAGCAAGGGACAACAGGAAATCAATCCAGCAGCTGTTAGTTGATGCAAAGAAGAACAACATAGGATTCATCAGAGATAATGAAAAAGCAAAAGATAGCACAAACGACATAAAAATCCAGTATACAGATGTCAGAGCAGAAAACTTCCCTGGCCGGGACAAAGAATTTGATATACAGTTAAGTGAACCATACAGAACTGCAATTAGCCATGATCAAAAAAATCTACAGGAAGGCATATAAGAGTCAAGATTCCAGAAACTCAACACAAAAACAAAACATGGAAAGCTGCTAGAGAAAAGAAGTGCATCACCTCTAACGGGAAGTTGATCAGCGCCATAGCTGACTCCTCAACACAAGCCCTCAAGTCGAGAGGAGTTTGGAGTAATGTATTCGAGCCCTAGAAGAAAAAATCCTCCCACCCGGATGGATATACCCCACAAAACTATCTTTTAAAATTGATTGAGAAATAAGATATTTGCATGGCAAGAACACCTGAGGACACTCATGGCCACCAAACCAGTACTCTAGCATGTTCTGAAGGATATTCTGAAAAGAAATAACAAGGACCACAACTCCATGAACCCCAACAGAATGAATCCACTAGGCAAGTCAGGTTGGAACATGACACATTCACATCTGGATAGGACGTTTAATTTGGAAGTTGCATTTTTAAACATCAACATCTTTGTGAATGGCCCAAATGCTCCTATGCAAAGGACTGCTGTTCAGCTGGCATTATCAGCCTGCACAACCACCCTGCTGTCTGGCATGGTTTGATGCCTCCTTCACTAAAGCCAGCAGAACCATAGCAGAATTCCCATTTTCCTCCCTTTCTTTTAGCAACCAATAGGTCTTGTCCAGTCTCAACCCAGGGGAACATCCCTAGTGGCAAACATTGTCATAATATTCTCTTGATGCCTTAAAATCAGAGCACAGCTACTGGGCAAGCCATTTTCCAGGAGGCATTCATTTGCCCCCAAGGCTGCCAGCCTGCCCCTATTACCTCCATGCCTGGTGTTTGATCTTGTAGGGCCATGAAAAAGTGCTGAGCTCCGAAATGAGTCACTTTGAGAAGTAAAACAGTCTGAAAAATACGATTGGAGAATACGCATGAACATATTTGTGAGAGAGAAATAATCTCTCCAACCAAAGCAGACAGAAGTTGTGCCATCTACTTTAAAATGACATAAAGAAGAGACCATAGGTGTGGGTAGTTGGAAATGGGTTTAATTTGTATACTAAAAGATAATCATATTTTAAAGTATCTTACTCTAACAAAAAGGCAAAAGTAAACATAGTTGTTTTATGTTGCCTTCTGCTTTTTTAACAACGGTGTAGAAATGTCTGCAGGTGCTGGAAAAGCATTATTCTCTGGTGATGAGTATGCATGTTTCTTGCTTATTTTCATCCATGTCCCTCCTTTCCCAGGAGCTTACCACAAACATGCATTGTAAATACGATCCTTCTCTATTTTAGAAAATATCATATAAATGACAAATGGCCTGGGATGTGGTCCCTTGTTCTGCCATTTATTAATTCTGCCCTTCTAAAATATATACAAGGGTAAAAGCACTGTCCGACAGGACTGCTCCCAAGAGCTAAAGTATATTAGCCTGTCATGAGCACAACAATAACAGCATCCAAGGGACCCCAGCAGTTTCTATAAATACAGTGATGTCATTGTATATTAGCACCCTGATCAGGAACTCAATGTCAAGTCAATCATGTAAATAGCTCAGAGGACAGAAGACATGGTGGTATGCACAACACTTTGAGTACATTTAAATCCTTGTACTCTAATAGAATTAAAGTACTTCTATATTCTAAGCCAAGATATTGAAGCATTCACATACCACCTTAAAAATGGGAAATACCATTTTAATGGAATCAGGTGAATTGGATGAGATTCACTGTCCATCTTACAAACGAAGAGTAAGAGGAGTGATGATTGAATGTTTCCAAGGAACATTTCAAAAGAAAAATTGCAGGTTTTTTTGTAAGGATTTAAAAGACTAAGTGAACAGTGTGGACAGTTTTCACCTTAAGTATAGCACACATCACCTTTATTTGTTGTAAACCAGCTCATAGGCATGTGGAAGGTTCTCTGTATTTCCCAAACGGGAGAGGATGTGGCAAACTATGGTGACACTGGTGTTTCCCACATTTGCCAGATCGCTGCCATAGTTTGAGTCGTAAACCTCAGCTCCATGTGAGATCAGAACTACACAAGCAAAAGCTAGAAGTCAAACAGGTGTGGTGAATTTCTCTATTCGAAATGGTGCCTGTGGTTGTGGGTTTTCCCTTAAGGGGTAAAGGATTTTTGTCCCCTCAAAGGACAAGTGACTCCCCGAGACAATTGGAAGTGATGTCATTTGCCACGTAGAAGTCAGTGAATCTCAGAGATGCCCTCATGGACAGTGCACACTGCACGGAATGCTGTATGGGGTTGCAGCTCTCTAGAAGCTCAGAGCAGCTTTTCTTTTCTTTGCAGCTGTGTCTTCCCCATCGTCCTTCACAATGAAGACAAATACGCTAAGCACATCGGTGCCCAACTCCTACTACCCAGGTAACAGACTTTTCCGCGGTCCCCTCTGTGTATAGCCCTGTGGCAGTCAGACTCCATCGGCCCCACCATGCTGTCCCCGAAACTTTAGGAGCTTCCTCTGCTTGACGTGTTGTGACCCAAGGCTTTCTGTGGCTTTCAGTGGGGAGTGTGGGGGACGTTCATCAATCACTTACTGTTCTTTCTCTTTTTACCTCTCTGCACTGACCTGCCCACGATGTATGACAGACCCATTTGTGCCAACTGCAATTTTAGGTGAGAACATTTCCCTTTACCATAGTTTCTGCAAGAGTGATGGAGGCAGTCGGTGGCCACTCTGCGGGAGACTGGAGTTTTCCTTCTGCATGATGCGGGGCTGAGGAGCAGGAATTGGGAACAGCAGGGCTGGGAGTGGATAAAGACTCGCTCTAACCAGTCTCCTGGGTGTGCTTGCGTGTCCACAGGGATGGTACCACAAGACTCAAATGGTCCCCGCTCCAGTGTCCTCCCTCTCTACATGCAGAATCAAACATTAGTTTTGATCTGGGGTGCAGGGAAGCAGTGTGTCCTCACTCAGCTGTGTATTTCCAAGAGCTTAATGCTGTCCAGTATGATAGTCATAAAAGTGAAAATAGCTTCTCGTTATTTTCACTTATTGTTAAGCACTAAAAGTGTCCATTTCAAAAACAGCATTTTTCTAATCCTGCCCAACATTATGCAGGATGGTGATCACAGTGGCGTGGGGTCCCTTACCACCCTGCCAGGTGCCCTGGCACCCAAGTGCCTGTCACTCGGTGGAATTTCAGAGGAGCTGCTGTTCTAAGCAGCAGCATGACATAATGGCACGTTATAACCGTGTGGTTCACTCTGTGTCAGATGTAACTAGGAATGAGCTAATCCGCGAGCCTAGTGGGGCAGAATGCATTTCAAGTATGAAATATTCCCAGCAGGGGGTTACAGAAAAGTCCCGTTTGTGCAGTGTAAGAAGGGTGAGGAGAAATGGCATTACCTGGCCGTGATAACCAAACGAGCATGGGCTGCTGTTGCATTTGAGACGCATAAATAACCCGAGCGTGTCCCGGCTGTGTTCTCTTTCTACTACTAACCTTACCGGAAAGAAGCACAACAAAAGCGACCTCCAGGTATATAACAATTCATCGTAGCCAGAGTTCCATCCTCAGCTGTCCACTTCCTCTCCCTGATCCTCTTTAAAGGGCATATATCTCCGCAACATGACTTTTCCTCCTGTGCCTCCCTCTTCTCTAAGTTGTTATGATTTCTATAGAGAGGGTCATTTTTGTTTTCTTTACGGTGTTTCCTGGCCTTAAGTTTATTGCCTGAGAGAAGAAAGAACTAAGGCAGAAGTTTAAGAATGAACATAAAACAGAATTGTGGAACTGTGCATCATTTTGAGGGCTAATTAAGAAAGACTTTTAAACACACACACACACACACACACACATACACATACTGCCAGGGGAAATTTTCATTTGTATTTTTTTCTGAGTGAGGGGCACAGCCTACGCTTAGTACCCTAACTTTATGATGTACATGAAGATGACATGCATGCAGTCCTCAAAAGGGGAAGCTCTGTGATTTCTTTATGTGCGGGGCCTGCACTCCAGCTTGCTGTGGTAGATAATCTGACCCCAGCAGAGCCCTGAGTGGGGAGGCCAGAGATGTGCTTCCTCAGAGGCAAGAAAGTGTTCAGATTTCACAGCAGGGTTCACATAAGCTTGTTAAAGAAACATGATTTTTCTGAAATTGGTGTTTCTGTTATTATGAACAGTAATGAAAGTTGGCTAGGCTTCCCTTCCAAGAGAATCACTTGAGTGGACAATTCAAATTGCAAAAATGATGTATGTCATGGAGACATAAGACAGTGATATTGACAAGTAACTGTGCCTGGCATAGCTGGCTCATCTGGGTCCTAGCGCACTAAGTGGCAGTATTTGGGAGCCACATTCCTCACCCATGCCATGGTGCAAATGTACATTTATACACTGCTTAGTAAGAACTGGTGGGTGAGGCTAGTGCCTGAAACCCCGGAAGAAGATAAGTGTCTGTATCCACTCTGGTACTTCTTTGAGACAGTAGCAGTTAACATTTCCATCAAGACGAGAAGGAATGCTTTGTTGTGAACCAGAGCTCAGCACAGTTAAATCTTCTAGTACCTTAACCTTCCCTTCTCACTGCTAAAATGCCCAACCCCAACATAGAATTTAATTACATCCTCACCTCATTTTCTTATAAAGACAGGCAAGCATGCGGGCAGCCTCGCCAACTCACAAAGGTAGAATTCCTTTCAGTTCACTAGTTTTCAAGTGAGTTCAAAAAAATTCAAGATAATTCATTTAAAAACATAAGTAGAATTAATTTTAAATTCTTGGAAAAGCATCAGAACTGTTGTCAATAAAATTTACTTTTTTATTTCATCCTCCTAAAGGAATGTTCTTAATTTAAAAATTTGTTGATTGTTCATTTTTTCAACAAACACAACAAAAGAATGGCAAGTGACGTAGCTTATCTAATAATCACTTTCTAAAATGTCAGAGGAAACTGAGGGATCACTCACTTCAGTGGGTTCAAGGGTTCCTGACAGGTGAGATGACCCAGTTTCCTAACAGATGTGGCAGGGGCCACCTGCCCCCTCTTCCCATGCAGTTCTAGGTTGTAGTTCCCCTCCTCTAGGTGGAACTGGTAGTGTTTAGATGGATTTAACGTGTTCCACACAGAAAACAAGGCCAGGCTGTCACTGTGCAGTGACAGTGGCTGTAGCTATGTGGGTTTAAAATTTCAAGAAAACCTAAGCCTGCAATCCAAGTGTTGCTGGGTTACACATGCATCCGCTTTGAAGACCTTCATCCTGTAGGGGGAGTTTAGAAGTTGAGCCCCCAAGGAAGGGTAAATTAACCATGTTCTTCCCACAAGGGGCAAAACTGAGAGAACAGAGAGGCACGGCGGGGAGGCTCGTTCGCGTTCCATTTATTGTAGTCTAAAGAGCAGAGCCTCCTGCCGGAGGCCTCAG
This sequence comes from Dinomys branickii, assembly GCA_004027595.1. NCBI lineage: Eukaryota > Metazoa > Chordata > Mammalia > Rodentia > Dinomyidae > Dinomys > Dinomys branickii. The sequence continues at coordinate 27,599 of PVLD010015271.1, read as the reverse complement.
AAGCCTGGTGGGTGCGGTCTGTCCCGGGGACCCTGTGTCTGCTCGTAGTGCTTGGCGATTGCCGGCCGCAAATCAGATGTGAAAATTTCCAGGTGTATTTGTGACTGTTAAGATGGGAACATGCGCATTGCTAAACTTCAAAGCAAATCCAAATGAGAAAAAAACAAAACATAAAATCAACTTGCCACCCCTTTATTTTGTCTTTGTGTCTTCAGCCGCCTTGTAGTGATCCAGGTGTCATTTCAGCAACAGCGACATAGCTACACACTTGTGTGCCACCTTCATACCATGCATCCCCAGGTGCTTTGCAACGCAGATGGAAGCGAGGGCCGAGGACAGGTCCAGCTCCCCAGACCCCAGACCACGTTCCCTGGAGCTCAGCCCCTCAGTGCAAGTGCAAAGAGCAGTGCTTGGTGGCTATAGCTGAACTCCCTATGGATGAAACATCCGGTCATTTCCAAGCATTGACACACCCTCCCTTATGTTTGAATTCTTTACACCTGAAATCAATGTTGAAATCAGAGCCTCCTTCTCATGACTTTAGCACTGGATTTTGAGGATCGCCACCCTCAATCATAAAGCAACTAAAGGGATTCAGCATCTTAATGAGTTCACCCACGGAATGTGAAATTCTTAATCACATAGCACTTTCCCGCCTCAGACATTTTTTAATAGCTACCATTTCTGCAGTTCATTAATCTAATTTAGTAGTAGCCACCCATTAAAACAGAGCCTCTTTGGGCTTATTTGACCAAATTTTGATGTTAATTTTGTAATACAATTTTCTTGACTTGCTCAAGAAATTCAAATGAGAGACTATGCTGAGTATAAATAAGCCTTTTTTAGTCATTACTTGGTTCATGGGGGATGAAAAGCAATTATGATACTAATTTTAACCTCCTTTTCGTTATTGAGCGCTTAAATTAAACATCTCCCTCCTAACTTGGTGGGAGAATTGGGGCTTTGCCCTCTGACCACCTCAGAATAGAAAATTTAACCGGAAAATGAAAGCACAAAATAAAAACGACCTGTACTTGCTCACACAGTACTGTTGCTTATGCCCTGTTTCCTTTTTCTCCTCCTCTTTTCTCCTCATATGTATCTTCTTAAAAGTGCCAATCAATGGTAAGTGCCCCATTCGCCCTGCAGTAGACGCGGAGGGCGGGCGTGTGTGTCTCACCCCAGACTCCGCCGAGCTGGCTCCGCGCTGGCTGCATGCTTGCTGCTTAGAGCGCCCCATGTGTGCTGTGTCGGTCCACAGTATTTGTCACGCTTCCTGCCCCCAGAGCATGCACAGTGACTCATCGAAACACCATCTCCAGAGCAGGCCGCCTTTTCTCTTTCCGCTCTTCTGCGTTGGTGTTTGTTTGTTTTGCGTCAAGTCCCCATCCCCACGGCGAGCGTCATATGCCAGACCATTTTGTGCACTTTTATTTTGCTCACAGAACATCTGTACAGAGTTTATTTCCTTCATCATACAAAGGAGTGACTCCCATTTGGGAGCCCCAAGCCTGGTTCTGCACCAGGTCTTGATGAAGTTTCAGATGGAAACTTCTGCAAATGTTAGCGCCGAATAAAAGACTCTTCCCAAGGAGCTGGGTGAACACAATATATCATTTGGACTACTTTGTAAAAGTTAAGACTCTGCCTCATCCCTACCAGTACTGCCAACTCCATTGAAATTTCAGTAAGCGTGGCGGTTTTTTCTGGCTGAGCCATCCTGGGGACTGCTGCCGCCATAGGTGTGGGGTGTCAGCACCAGCCTCCTTCGTAGCGTCCTGTGCTGGCCACCAGCCACCTCGCTCACTTTCTCCCTGGCCTTCTTCCCCTTAGACGAAACCCACACGATGGCCAGTGACACCAGCAGCCTGGTACAGTCGCACACTTACAAGAAGCGTGAGGCGGCCGACGTGCCCTACCAGACTGGGCAGCTGCACCCCGCCATACGGGTGGCCGACCTGCTGCAGCACATCACACAGATGAAGTGCTCCGAGGGCTATGGCTTCAAGGAGGAGTATGAGGTGAGCACGCAGAGGGGCTGGCTGCCCCACCTGGGCCCTCCTGCGGCTGGGGTGAGCATCGGCACAGTGGCAGCAAAGGGAACCTGCTGCCCCATCACCTCATTCTGTATCCCCTGCCAGAAAATCAGAGACCCTGGTTCTCCTCATCTCCCATTGCTGACCTCTGCCCTCTGTCCCTTGGCTTCTCCTGGGAAGTCTAGGACACTAAATTCTGCTCCTCTGAAATTCTCTCGGGAAGAAACGGTCCACTTGTAATAGGCCTCAGTCCTACCAGTACTCCAACCCCGTTGAAATTTCAGTCCCCGGCCAAGCCGGGCTGTTCTGAGCTGGAGAGGAGAAGGCAGTGCAGAGGTGGTAGCAAACCTATGGCACGTGTGGCAGAGCATCCTGTTTATATCATTGACAGCTCTAAAAGGTTTGCTGTCACTGCAGTACAAGGGCTGACTGTTTCTTGGCCATGACAGCTGATACTGTCCTGCCGGTCCAGAGAGTCCTGGGCTCTCCTTGGACAGCTCTTGGCAGTGCCAGGGGCAGAGAATCTCTGCTCTCTGTGAGATGCAGGGCTCATCCCTTCTGTGGGCTCTGCTATTAGTGAGTGCTGCTGCAAGTCAAGAAAGAGAGAGAATCGAGTGCCTGGCAGAAGTCAGTCACAGAAGTACCCATCACCTGAGTGTGTGCAGGATGGCGAGGAGGATTCTGTCTGTGTGTGCTTCTTACGTTTTTGAAACAGGGTCTCACTATGTAGCCCAGGCTGGCCTTGAGCTTGAAGCAGTCCTCCTCCCTCAGCCTCTCAAGTGCTGAGATGACAGGTGCGCACCACCACGCCCCGCGCATGTCTGTGTTATTAAAGGCAGGTGACGGTCACTGATGAAGACTCACTAGCGTGCTTCCTCAGAATAGAGCGGATGGGAGAGCCATGTGGCTTCCCCATCGCAGGGTGTCCTCTGCTCCCATCTCCCTAGCACCTGTCATCGGCATGCATCTTGTCTGGGATTTAAGTATTTTTCCAATCAACTCCCATGACTTCTCACGGCCTGTGGGCCTCCACCGCTTCTGGTCCCTCGTGGCACTCTCACAGTGCTGTGCGCCATTCCCCAGTGTCACTTTGCTAAGCTGTCTTCCCCAGCATGATTAGCAGGGACCGGGGCACGGGGCGCTGGTGTTGGTGGCCTCCGCAGCGCTTCTTTCAAGAGCTCTGTAGCCAGGACAGACAGACAGGTGCGCTGTGCTCCAGTAATGTGCACACCCCAGTGTGTCAACGGCGACCTGGGATAGAAGATGCCGGCGCCCAGAACCGCATCCAAACCACGCCCTGGGGTTCGTTTCAGTGTAGAAAATATTTTCAGATGCCGTTCTGTATTTTAGAAACCCTGAAATTGTGAGATCTACCCTTAGTGGTTGACTGTATAATTCAGTGAAATTGACTGCTTTTGCATATAGCCTTCTGCACTTTTAAAGACCAGCTTAAGAATTAATAGGGTTAAGGATAAAACTTCCAAAAGCATTAATATCTTATGAAAGACAAAATTAGGTTATTGAGAAAATATAAGCCTAATGAATAAGATGATGTCTTAGTTCTATCTAATAGTCTGAATGCAGATGTTGCTCTAATGTTTATGAAAGATGTTAATGTCAGGGAGATTAGAGGCTCAAATAACGATTCATAAAATAGCTGAGTCCGATTTTTCATGCGCTATTTAAAAATACCTACCGTGTGACTTCTACAACCATAAATGATGCATATTAGAAAGTGTGCCACGAGTTGTCTCTCAAGCCGAGCTCCTGGGGATGTTTGATTTCTAGGTGCAAAATGAAGAAACAGATATTCCTTTTAATCATATTATGACCAACTTAGTCATTAGGAGGCCTTATACCTGAAATAAAGTAGGGTATTAATTACCTTTCAAAAAAACATCTCTCCTTCTACCAAGTCAGTGATCAGAGAGGACAGCTGAAAAGTAAACAGTTACTTAAGTTCCAAACCTGTCCTCAGCTTTTAAAACCAGGAAAGGAATGGCAGTAGCACGTGTTAGCGAAGAAAGCAGGAGTGCTGGGCAGGGGCTGCTGGGAGAACAGGAAAGGAGAATCCGTTGGGTGATCCCGCACCTCTGTCCCCGCCCCCACCCGACCTCCGCAGGGGCACTGGTGCTGGGAGGTCGGACAGGCAGAGGTCAGGGTGGAGGACAGGTGCGGAGGGAGTGGTGTCTCCTGGAGGCCTGAAGTCCCAGCCATCGCCGATCGCTGTCCCGTGGGGTCGGTGTTACCTAAGGTCAGCGTCAGGCCTTGGGGGCCCCGCGGTTCTCCTGGGGCTGGCGGTGTGGCCAGCAGTCCTTTTCTATTTTCTCTAACCGCAGGGAGTTCTTACTCGAATGCGACTGTGGAGGGTCTCTAAATGGTTACTTTTCAAAGCCCAGTTGGATGTCAGATCTGCAACAAAGTGTACTTCACACCTGCCGTGATACGTGTGTCTTTCCCACGACACAGCCCAGAGCTGGAGCAGCCTGGCCCCCTCACATATGGGACATGAAGGGGCCCAGACTCGGGACCCAGGCTCTGCTCCCTCCCCGTGTGACTTTAGGCAAGTCTGTGAGGCACGGTGATTACAGCCCTGCCTATAAGGGTTGTTGCGAAGATGCAGTGACGTACCGGTCACTGTGCTGGAATCGCTCAGCACATAGGAGGTGTTCACACAGGGGCAGCAGTGCAGGCACAGAGGCTAACATGTAGTGAGGTCCGAGAGGGGACGTCGTGGGCGGGGAAGCTGTGTCACCCTGAGGCTCCATCCCTGTCACCACCCCTTGAGCAGAGCATCAGGGAACAGAGCCGGCTGCACACTTGGTGTAAAGGTGCCCGTCCTGTCTGCTCCAGCTGTGGGGCTTGGTGGTCGCCTGACTACCATGTTGCCCTTGCTCAAAAGCTCCTAGGAAAAAGTCACTGTAAATAAATGAGCCTCATTCTGGGGAGTAAAAGTTTAAGAACTGAGAAAAGCTTAAGAAGTGAGAAATCTGTGCTGTCCCCTGTCCTTGCTTAAATAGTGTTTTCCTTTTTATTTTGGTACCAGGAATTGAACTCAGGACCTTGTGCTTGGCAGGCAGGCACTTGTGCCACTGAGCTATATCCCCAGCCCCTTAAATGGTATTTTCAGATCTAGAATAGGAAAGGTCTAGAGAATTGTATAACTGTTAATAAACTATAGAATCTTCTTTAAAAAGAAAGGGCATATTGGTGTCTTTGGCAAAGTAGGATCTGGGAGAGGGTTGAAGGTCATAGATTGTGCCTGTGTGCCGGGCCAGAGGTGCAGGGGGAATGGTGGCCCCCACAACCACCACCCATTCAGGAAGCTCCCAGCACAGGGCCCAGCAGCTGGATGGCACTGCAGAGCATCTGGTCAGAAACTGCCCCGGACACATGTTCAGGGGTGTTGTGCAGGCCAGTAGGGGGCACCCAGGCCAGCCTGTGCCAGATGACTTCCCCACACAGGATGAGTGGGGGTCGAGCAGGGGCAGGTGGAGGGGGACGCATTTTAGCGCCATGTGAAGCATGAGGGTGGGAAACACAGGGGCAAGGGCACCATTCTGCACACCTGAGTCACAGGAGGGGCTGGGGGACAGGGCCATCACGGCTTCCCCATGGAGGACATCTGGATGTCACAGTGGTAGAGAAGGAAGACTCGGGTGGCGCAAGGCTCACCCTGTGTGTGGATGGAGGTCTAGCGAGTGTGAGCCGCTGAGCCATCAAGGCTCACAAGAGGCACACAGGAATTGCTGACAGGTCATAATCACTACCCCGAAAGCGTAAAGAGAGAGGGAAAACATCCTCACTGCCGGTGATGGACAGGAAATTCAATCCTGTGTGCCTGTGCAGAACCGTCCAGCATGCGTGGTTTCCAGGGCTCCCAGGCCGTGAGTGACATCAGTCTGGAAGAGTCTGGGAACAAAAAGGACCAAGAGCAGATTCCTTACTGCTATGACTCATGTCTGTCACCATCCACTCTCTTTCTGGTTTTCTTCTGTCCATGTATTTGGAGGAAACCAGTCATCGAATGTTACATTTCTGGAGCCGTGACCTCTGGTGACACTGCTCCAGCCCGTTCTGCACCCGTTCCAATGTGGCAATGTCTGAAAGTCGGCTAGGCACTGGCAGCTCTCTTACCAGCCCCACAGCTGACAGAAGTGTACAAGGGAGAGGACTGGGGCAGAGACGAGACGGGGCTGCGTGGGGATGGCGCCAGCCTTTGTTTGACCTTGTTCTAACAACATGATCATGTGGCGCACTCACCAGGGATTTTGAATCTCACCTGAGATTCAAAAGAAAGTCAGACATAAATCACAGTGAAGCAGTAAACATGCCGGAGTGAACGGAAAATGGCACGTTCAGCAGCGAGGGCCGGGAGGCCTCCGGGGAAGACAGTGGAAAGGGCAGGTGTGTTGATGTTGCTGTGAGAGACGAGCCTGTCTGTCTGCACCAACCCTAAAGGCTGTGGGCTTCGCAGAAATGGAGAAGGACACAGAAGCTCTTGGGGGACCGTGCTTGGCCACCCTGCCCTGCAGATTTCTTGGCCTTTTATCGCCAGGGCTGAAAGGGGAGACTCACTGCAGACTGCAGCTCATCAGAGCCTGTGCTGCACACGGGTGTTCCACTTGTCCCCGCAGTGTGACAGCTGTCAGGGGGTCAGTACTTTGTCAGGGACAAGGCAGTGGTGACCCTGTGCGGCTGGAGAGTGATTTTCTCCCACTCTGTGCTCCCCACAAGACCTTGCTTAGGGCTCGTTTACCATCTGTATTTACTTTTGTATTAGCGCGTGTTCTCAGGACCAATGAGCACAGCCCACTGCGGGCGCTGGGGCATGCGCAGGACACACGGCTTTTCTCCCTTGCTCCTCCTCTCCTTCCCCCATCTCTTGGTCCCTCTCCTTTCTGCAAACATTCTGACTCCTTGCTTCCTGTTACGTCTTCTCTTCAATCTTTAATTCACTTACTCTTCAATTTTTTAACTGATCCAGTGTCCCTTAGGGGATCCACACATAAGGACATCAACCTCAAGCAGGCGAACAGCCAGGCGCTTCTGCAAGTGTGAGTGCTGCTACGACAGTAAGATTGAGGCAAAGGGGAAGACCGAATCGCACACCCCTTCCACACAGGACGTCCTGAAGGATTCCCATGGCCCAGCTCGTCAGCTGAGAGCCAGCACCACTCGGTGGCACAAAAACTGATTTGCCTCTTACTACCACTGAGTCTTGCCAGAAATTCAAGTAGCTCTCTGCATCCTGCTCTTCGAAAACATGCATGTGTGTGCGTGTGTGACTCGATGCATTTGAAAAGTTTTTCCCTTATTCTACCTACTTTGCTCCCTGCCATGAATCTCTGCAGGCACAAAAGCTGGTGATTAATTTTGTAGTTGAACAAGATTGTTTTATTGCCATTTAAACCAAGGAATTGAAGACATTGCGCTAAGCTCTTCAGGCTCAAGAACAGCAAGTGAGTTTTTCCAAGGAACCTGGGTTTTCCTTAAGCGTACATCTTACCCATCGTTCCTTGGAAGTCACTTTGAGTGGATGGCTTGTCTGTCTCCCCCCCACACTCAGGCCTCCTTCTCCCTCTTTTCTGAGGAAAACAGCTGAGTGTGTTGAGATAAACGCTGTGTTTTGTGGGGTGCATATGCCTATGTTGGACCAAGTCCCAGCAGTCTGCCCCCTTCCACCCCTGTTTTTATTGGCTTGCCTCCCCCCTCAGAGAAGCCAGCATATCCTACAAAGTAAAATTTTAAACATCGCAGCTGAAAAGGCCTGCTTTCTGCAGAGTTTGAGTGCTAACTCCAGCCTCACTGCCAGGGCAGGTTGGCCTTTCACGGGGAGGGAGATGCAGCCTCAGACCTCTGCCCTGGCCGCTTCTCTGTCCCTTGCAGGGTTCGTGGGCCAAAGAGAGTGGCACATCCTTCATGAAAAGCTTGCACAGGATACAGCAGCCTCTCACCTGGGCGGGGGCATGAAATCAGAGGGCTGGCTCATGTAACCCAGCTGCTAGGAGCACACCCTGCCTGCGCCCGCACTCCCAGCTCTGCAGGGCCACGCCTCCGGCCCACGCACCTCTCCGATGTGCTTTTCAGTCCCATTCCCTCTCTGAGGCACCAGCTGAGTCTGTCAATTGCCATAATCAGTGCAGGTTATTTTCTGTCCCACAAGATCCAAAACACACCAAACAAAACCATTGACAGGTGGGGTGGGGAGCGGAGGGAGGGCAGTGCTGGCAGGCACTGTAAACGCATTAAGAATCCCTGCAGCTGCGCCTCCAATCGCTGCAGTAGCCAAGTGATTTTTGACGTTTTTGTTTTTCTTCTTTATCCTTTAATGATTATTTTGCTAGTGAGCCAGGGCCATAAGAAAATGCTAAAATCTTCCCTCTGAAATTCTGAGATGGCTTCAAGCATTTGCAAGTCAGGTGTGGGTGTACAGAGGTTTTCTTAGTGGATGAAAGTGTCTGTATTTTTAAATAGTGCAAAAGAGAGTTGATTCTACCAGGAATACATGGTTTGTTCTGCCTGAAGTCCTGATGTAGTGTAGAAGTGTTTCAGTCGCTGCTTTGCTTGCGTTGGCAGCCCACGCATGCGCGGTAGTTTGTCATGCAGTCCCCTTTGCCCTTGTCTCCGGTGACACCATGAGCAAGCTCAGCCTTCAGAAAATGAGCTCATGGATTGTTGTTTCCCTTGATGCTCCCTCCTGCCCCGGTAGCAGTGGCATCAGCACGTTCCAGTTTGTCTCAAGGACTTCTTGGCAACTGGTTTCCATTTTGGAGCTCGTTATACAAATTTTCCCTAACACCAGAGAAGTGAAACAGTTGTCCCACTTGTTCACAGGCTTTTGGTGTCAGGGGGCATTAACCACCAGTTCCTCTGTACAGGGGCTGGCCCCAAGGACAGAAGGGTGCCTGTGTCCCGGCCTTCGTGGGCATCCAGAGTCGCTGGCATTCTTCATACCATGGTGAAGTCGGTGGCGTCAAGGTCAAATCAGATCTCCCCCTCACCTCCACACAGCAGGTTCCAGGGTCACAGCCCTGCCTGTGTCCCCGCCTGCCACCTCCCGGTCCCTTGCCTTCCTCCCTGCTGCACACCTGGCCTGTCACTGCCTCACACCATGGGAGTGCCCTCACACATGGCCCTGAATCCACTGTGCCCCTGGGTATCTCCCTGAGCAGGCTGTGGTCTTTGTAAGGTGGGGATGTCACATTCACCTGAGGTGCTGGTAGATTCTCTCCACAGATAAGAAGCTCAGCTCTGTGTTCTTCGCCCTTCCTAGCACAGCCTCAACTGGGTCACAAGCTTCCTTTGTGACTACAACTCTTCCCCACAGCACTCAGATGGGCTCAGATGGCCTAGCCATTGCCTATACCCCAGGCACTTCTGGGGCACCAAGCTGGGCTGCCTGCTGTGACCTCGCAGGGAGTGACTTCCTCTCCTCCTTCTCTCACCAGATCCCTGCAGACCCAGTGTCAAGGGGAAAGAGCTATTCCCTGCCTAGCCTCTGCCCCTGTGTCTCAGTAGCTAGGAAATGGTACAATGGTTGAAAACACAGTAGACAACTGGGGAACTGCTTCTGCAGTAGATACCTGCTGAATACCACTAAGGAAGAGATACCTTACCCTTGCTGAATTGGTGCTGTGTATTTAAACACACATGCAGAAATCATCAAGATAGATAGAACTGTCTGTCAGTCCAAACTGAGAAACTACAGAAGTGTAAGAACTTGATTTGGAGTCCTAGCTACTGAGCTAACGAGGCACAAGGCCCTCAGTTCTGGGGTGCTATTCTAGGGAAGCAGGTTGAGTGGAGCTCATGGCTTTGGATGTTAAGAGACCGGGAGTGTAACCAAGAGCAGATACAGGAAAGAAAGGGTGAGCACATGGGCATCCACCTCAAACAGGAGTGTGATAGCCTCTTGTGTGCACTGTCCAATTCTTGAGAGACCTGCGATCCCAGGGTGGAGGTGGCCAGTGTTCCCGTTCCAGGAAGGAGCTGGAATAGGGCATAAGCCCTGCCCCTTTCTGGCCTCCCAACTCCACTTTGAAGCCTCTCTCAATGTTGCTGTCCTCCTAACACTCTACAGGCCAGTGCTTTTTGTCACAGCAGTTTACCTGCGTCAGCTTCTAACTGAAAGCAAGCTCAGAGTGGTATGAATCATCACACTGAATCAGCTGTGCTGGCAGCATCCAACCTGGAAAAACCTTGGACCCTACCGATACTTACCCTTCAAAGATAGGGTGCATGGGCATAGCTCAGCCTGCCTACTGCACTCAGGGAAGCCCTGTGTTTAAATGTTAGAGTAGACAACGGACTCCATATTTGCTTTACATTTACCCAGCTCTGCAGTGTGAGGTGAAATATATTTGGTCTTTATCCTTGGTCCTGTTTCAGAACTCCTAAAACCTCTGGAGCTTCTCAAGTGAGAGGAATATCTCTTCATAACAAGCCTCTTGTCATATCTGAATTGATACTGATGAGGTAGCTTCAGAGTGGGGTCCATACACAGCCAGGCTGGGACCAGGTCAGTCTCTAGGAAGACCAAGAAACTGAAGGGTGAGAAGGTGGGACCTTGCACCACCCCATCCACCCCCAGAAGGAGGTATAGAGGCAGCTGGATCTTGAACAAGGTTCCTGAGCCTACTGGCTGCTGGCCCTGTGGTGAGCTTGTGGAGCCCTGTGTGTCTCTTCATCCTGTACATCCTTTCTAGTAAGCAAGTTGACATAAGTGTTTCCCCTAGTTCTTTGAGCCATCCTAGCAGCATTAATCAGACTAGAGAAGAGGTCACAGGAGCCATGATTCATGCTCAGTCAGTCTGAAGTGTAGACAACACTCTTGATACCTGGGGTTGATGTCTAGGGTGGGGACAGTCATATGGGATCTGACCTCACTCCAGATAGAAAGCGCAAGAACTGAATCAAATGACTAGACACTTAACTGGGTCCATTTGAGAACTGCTTGGTGTGGAAAAGCCCCACACATCTAGTCACACACTCATGCCCCATGCCGTGTTGAGTGTGGCAGAACACTTGTGTTTCCCTGCCTCTTTCCAAGCCCCACAGAAGCACCGTAGAACTATTTAGATGTGACTTCATAAGTGCCCCAAGAAGGAAGCTCTGTCGTGGAGCACAGTTCTACAGTTCATAAAAGTGTCTCTGTGTTCATGGAAGTATTTGGGAGGAGCAAGGCCCAAGGGTGAACATTTCATCAGTCGCGCTTGGCTCCTTGGGGTATGGTGACAACAGCGATGGTACCTGTCTGTGTGCAGCACCGGCTGTGCCGGCACTGTGCCAAGACTCCCGTAGATCAATATTTCTATCCATGATGCTCCTGCATGATTATCGCACTCATTGCCTAGGTAACAAAAATGATTCAACTTCAGGAATATAGCCCAGGTCCTCCCTCTGTGGACCTGCAAGGGTTCTTCCCTCATCTGTAGACTGTAAAGCTCATGTTCTTCCCACTACACCTGACGTTAGGAAGATGCAGACCAACATATATTAACCTTGTGCTTTATTGATTTGACTTGCTATTTTTCCCCTCTGCTGTTTTGTTTGCTGTGAGCAGCATTCTGTCCCTTGGCAGAGGACTCAGGGGCCCCGTTGACAGTGCCAGCCCTGGTGCAAGTCACCATCTCAGCAGCAGCAGATGCTGACCATTAATCTACCTCCAAGTCTGGGCCCTGGGATGTGAGGTCAGTCGGGCACTGCTCCTCCCACCCCAGCTTTCACTGTCTGAATAGTGCAGGACAATCATTTTGATGGTATCCGCCAGCCTGGCTTGTCTGAAATGACGAGCGATGTGCTAAAATCAACTTACAGCCCCTGAGCCCAATGGGATTGACATACGGCCTCCCTGGATTCTTGTAGACTGCTGACCCCAGAGAGGAAAGAAGGGAAAACACAAACTGGGAAACTTGAATCCTGTGTGAAAGCTCAAGATTTTCTAAAAGATCCCTTCAAAAATTGCTGGATCTTTTGTCGATGGAATGATACAGCACACTGTGATGATCTGGTCAAGTGACTCTGTGACATCAAAGCACAACCTAGATAACCCTCAGGCTTTGATTAAATGATACAAAAGAATGAGTAGCTGAGAAGTCGCTTTTTTTTTTTTTTTTGGAAGAGCAGTGTGTGTAATAGAAAGGACAGTAGATCAGGAATCAGAACATGTGGGTCCAGGCCCTCTCTGCTGACTCCGTAGCTCTGGACACCGAGCAAAGCAGGCAGCTTCCACGAGCAGCTTCAGTGAGTGAAGACCAGCTGCTGCTGATCATCCGCACTGCTCTTTACACGCTGTGCCGTGCTGCGACCAGACTTCTGGGGCAGTTGACATTCTTGTGGATGAGATGGTTGACTTATGGAGGACCATGTTCTGGATGTGAGTGCCACACGGGCTGCCATCGCTTAGGGTCTGTGAGCTCCTCTGACTCTCCAGGGCCAGTTTCGGAATACGGTGGTTTCTTGCAGACATGTCCTTCCCGTGCTTTCCTCTTCTCTTCCCCTGTGTCAGCCTCTCCCACTCTCACTTTTAACCCTGCCCCTTCTCCAAAACACTGGGGCATCTGAGCCAAGACGACACGGTAGTGGCACAGGCATATGAGTATCTGGAATGTAGTTGTGAACATACTTCCACTGTGTCCTTAATCTCCACTGTCAGCATTTGTCAGGGTAATGAGCGCTGTGGGAATATGTGGTGTAAGGGTTTTGAACCGTTTAATTTGTTTCACATTTTATACTGCTTAAATTCGTATCATTGCTGCATGTATTATGCAGACCAAAACAATACTGAATTAGAGCTGGTAATATTTTTAAGTTGTTATTTCACAGAACACAAGGGAACTTGCTGGCTTTTGCAGTTTTTTTCTATTTAATTTTCTGAGAGAAAGTAATTTTATAATAGTCTATGCTTGAAATACAGGCAAGTTTAGAATTCACCCATATTATTCAGGCTCTTTTAGATTTTTAAAACTTTCATTATCTTTATCTACTACTGTTGCCCTTTAGGGAGACATGGAAAACCTTTTATCTATTTACTTCTGGGAAATTATACAAGAGATACTGAATAATTATAATGTATGCAATGTTAATTATAAATATGCAGCATATGTTTTATATGTATTGTATTTATGTGCTTTAGGTAATTATGCATTTGAGTTCCTTGCCAATTTCATGGCCAAAATATTTTACTTGGCTGATTACTAAGTATATTTTAAGCTTACTTCTTGAAACATGAAGAAAATATACTATAAATCTAATTAACATGATTTATCTTCCTAAAGAGAATGCTTGCCTTTATTTTTTCTCTGTTTTAATGATGAAAAACTGTTGTAAGGATGTAGAGTAACTTAATTTGTTTTTAAAGCTTTCCGTGATTGATTTTATTGGTATTTTCCTTTACAAGGAAAACAATTTTTGAAAGATATTTGGAAGTTTTAAGAAAAGTTTACAGGGAGGAAAAGGCCAATGAAATTCACCTAGAAGCTCACTATCAATTTTTAGTAAATTTCTGTGTAATATTTTAATGTGTTCAAATCTTAATGTAAGTAGTTTTAAGTCTTATCTTCCCACTTAGTATTTGGGCTCAATGTATTTCCTGTGTCTTTGACATGAACACTACTGTAAACAAGTCCTTGGATTTGCTGCCATCGTTTTTGAAAGAAAATCTCAAGCAGTGGAATTATGGTTCAAAGTACACAACATGGTTTAGTTCTTTGTATTCTTGACAACTTGCTTTCATGAAAGGCTGTTCTAACTCATGTTTCCATCAGCACTCTGCAAGATCACTTACCTCAGTCGATAATCTCTAAAATGAGCATTAATCTCTTCTTAATCGCTGCAAGACTGATGGTTAAAAAGTGCGTCTCTTCAGTGTTTCATTTCAAGTGAGACCTGCCTTCGTGTTTGTTGTCCATGTGAAAATTTTCCTAGTAATTATTCATCTCTTTTGCCTCTTTCCCTCTGGGGGTGTTGGTTGTCTCTTACTAATTTGTATGAGCTCTTTTATGGCCTCCTGTGCACTGCTTTGGAAATACCAAGGCTGATCAAGAAAGAAATATGATGAATGGTTAAACTAAAAATTGCAGTAGAAGTTCTATTGCCTTAGGGCCCTTCAAAATACATCAGCTCCCTTGAACACACTTATCTCATCATGCTGGCCACTTTCAGACGTAGTATTGGAAGTCCTCTTTCATAGATGCTTTTACAAAATGTGATAAAAAATATGGTGAAGCCTGCTGGTGTTCCTTATCCACTTTATTAATTGGCTCTGGCATCGTGCAGCTTCTGGCTCTTCACCAAAATCAGAATGACCAGGAAAGGTCAACATTTTGAATCAGCTCAGGACAGGACAGTCACAACAGTACAACTGAAGATTCTCATGAAAGAGCACTTCCAGAGGTGCTTCAGAAAGTGACAAGAAGGGTGGGATACGTGTGTTTGAAGCAAGTAAGAGTATTTTGAGAGGAGTTAATAGAAATGTGTGATAATTTTAAAATTGATACATAATACTATATTTTTCTATCATATCTCCTATGTTGTTAATCCTTAGCTTGTATGCTTCTGTAATGTTAGAGTCACCTAGTCCATGGGAAACATGGACATTTTAGACCATCAGCTTCATGAAAAATCCTGCATAATTCTGTTAGAATTGCATACAATCTATTTATAAAGCTTAGGAAAATTGACTTCCTAGCAATAGTTGATCTTCCTACTCATTAATATGATTTATGTTGTCTTTTATTTTGAACTTCTTTAATATTTTTCAGTAAAGATTTAAACCTTCGTAAAATTCTGAATATCTTCTACTTACATAGTTTTTGTTGCAGTAATGGTGTCTTTTTAAAATTACATTTTATTTTTATTATTCATTTACTAGATAGATAGATAGTCTCACCTTTTATCCTCACAAGCTAACATACCATGCCCTAATATGTGGTGCTCATGTCTTTACTTCATTTGATAGCATAGATATAGAGACAGACTGAGAGGTATATACACATACACATGTATAAATATGAGTACATACGTAGATGTGTGTACATTGCCTTTTGTTTATTGCTCTTATATGTGGAAATCTTGTTCAGCAGTTTTCATTTCCATCATTTGTTTGTGACTATTTTGGAATTTTCTATGAAGAAATTATGTCAACTATCATTACTGACAGTTTTGCTTCTTTTAAACATTTATATATTTGGTTTTCTTGGTTATAAAGCCAACTAGACCCTCCAGAACAATGTCAAATAAAACTCAGGTTGACACAGAGCCCAGTGAGTGTCCCTGCCTGATTTCATCACCTCACCTGTAACCCTGTCCAACTGCAGAGCAGAGGCCATAGCCCACCCAGCCTCAAAGCCTGGTGGTGACCACAGCTGACAATAGAATAAAGCAAGCACCCTTGACTGGGAGTGAAACCCAGCCAGTGGCCCCATTCAACCTCAACATCTACCCAGCAGCCCCATCTGACCAGGAAGCCAAGCTAGTATCTAGAGCCCAGCCAGCACACCACCCAGCCTCAATGAGCAAAAGTTTCCACCCAACTAGAGACGCCATCTTCTATGGAGCTTCTAGCAGGACTTTCAGCATCCCCTCCTGAGGAAGGTCTGTTCCTGCTGAATGAACCTGTAAAGTCCAGAAGAGATGGCTGCTTCCGCAAATGCACAGCCACAAACACAGAGGCGTAAGAATGGTGAGGACTCAAAGAAATGCGACACCAAGGGAAAGTAAAGCTCTAAAAACGGACCCTACAGAAATGGGAGATCCATGATCTGACCAACAGAAAACTCCGAATAATCCTTGTGAAGAAGTTCAGTAAACTGTAAGGAAATACAGAGAGATTGCTAAGCAAAACTAGAAAACCAACATATAAATAAAGTAAGAGTTTAACAGAGAAAGAAAGCCACAAAACATTTAAAAATACAGAAATTCTAGAGACAAAGAATGCAATGACTGAATTGAGAAATTCAACAGAAAGCCTCAGTAGCAAGGACTGTCAGGTAGGAGAGTCAGTGACCTTGAAGATAGGTCACCTGACACGTACCCAGGCAGAAGAGCAAAGAGGAAGGAAAAAAAGACAGACAATGACTAAAGAAAGGCTCGGTAGTGTATGGGGCGGCGCTGAATGAAACAGGCTACAAATCAGTGGAATTATAAAAGGGGAAGATAAAAGGACAGAAAGTCTATTTAAAAGGACAGTAGCTAAACTCTGTGAATTTGGAGGGAGAAATGAACATCTAGATTTACGGGATGTGAAAATTGCCAGATAGGTTGAACCCAGAAATGTCTACATTGACATAAAGCTCTTAGCAGACTGCTCAGCCTAAATTATGCAGACATGCAGAAGACAATGGGATGATACATTCAAAATGTTAAAAAAGTAAAAATGAAAAACTTAGTGACTTAGTGAGACCCTTTCTCAAAATGAAAAATACAGGGCTGGCAGTGTAGCTTCTGAGAGCAAAGACTCTGAGTTCAATCCCCAGTACTGAAAAATACAAACTAAAATAAAGCCTATGAGCCAGGAACATTACACCAAACAAACCCAGCAGAGTGCTCCTTTCTAAGTGGAAAAAGCATAAAGATGGTTTCAAATAAATAGAAGTGGAAAGAGTTCATCACCACTAAGCTGCCTCATAAGAACTGTTTAAAGGTAGTTTCACAAACTAAAGTGAAAGTTTACTGATCAATTACAGCAAAATACAAATGTAAAGAACTCACCATTAGTGGTGCATATGTTCTCAAAGTCAGAATTCTCTAATAGTGTAAGAGTAGTATGTAAACAACTTTCAACTCTGATGCAAAGGTGTAAAGGAAGTTTATTCTAAAGCTATACTTATAATAATTTGATATCAGACACACGAAGTTATGTAAATGGTGGCATCCATACCCCAAATGTGAGAGGCCTGAGAAGTCAAAGTACAAGCTTTTTAGTGAGACTGAACTCACGTTGTTATAAGTGTAAAAGAGAATGTTATAAACATACTTCGTGGGTAAGTGTATCCACAAGAGAAAAACCTACAGTAGTTACCAAAAAGACTAAGAGAAAGAAATCAAAGTCTGGAACAACAAAAAGTCATCAAATCACCGAGAGAGACAGCAAAAGAGGAAGAAAGCAACTTCTTCAAAACAAAACACAGCAAAAGGGCAATAGAAAGTGCTACCTATCAATCATTACTCTGAATATTAGTCAGTTACATTCTCTCATCAAAAGACCTTACGTGGTTGAATGAAGTTTTGAAAGCAGTCAAGATCCAACAGTTAACTTGTTCGTGTTAGTGGTAAGAATACTCATGGACCAAAAATAAGAGGTGGTAAAAGATATTCGATAACCAGAAGAAAAGAGAAAAGGCCACACTTACAGATACCAGAAAAAGTAGGGTGAAAATGTGAATTGGTCACAAGAGACAGTGAAAGTCGTCATTGAATAATAAAAGGATCAATTCATCACAAAGACACAGCAGTTGTGCATATTCTTGGACCAAGCCTCAGCCCATCTGAATATGTAACACGAATACTAAACTCAAAGGAGAAGTAAATAACAAAACAATGATAGTAAGGGAGAGTAATACCTTCAGTAATAAATAGATCATCCATAGAGAAAACCAGCAAAGAAACACTATAGCCCTAACAGATCTATGCAAAACATCGCACTCACAGCAGCAAGAAACACATCCTTGATTCCCCAAGCTAGATCATATGTCAAGAGGTCATGACAAATTTGTAAGGAATGAGATCATAGCTAGTAGTATTTGACCCTAGTATTAAAACAGGCATCCATAATAGTATGAAAATTAGAAAGCTTACAAATACATGAAATTAAATAGCAAACACCTGAATAATCAATTGAATGGCAAGTAAAAGGAGAAATCAAAAGAGAAATTTAAAAATCTTGAAATACAAAGAATTGTTTGCTAAAAGTAATCATTAGAAGAGTTGAATGTCAACACATTGAATAACCTAAGAATAAATGAATATCCGTTAAGAAACATGCAGCCTACCCAGAGTGAAGGAGGAGGAAACAGACAATATGAACAGAACAAAAGTAAGGATATTAAATCGCTAATCAACGCAACCCAGGACAGATGGCTTCACTAGTGAATTCTACCAAAAATTTAAAGAAGAATTAACTGCAATCCTTCTCTCACCCTTCCAAAAAATTGAAGAGGAGAGAATACTTCCAAACTCATTTTGCAAGGCCAGCATTACCCAGATCCAATACCAAAGAACAACTACTAGAAAAGAAAATTGCAGGCCAAAGTCTCCAGTAAATATAGATATAAAAATTCTCACCAAATTACTAGCAAACCAAATTCAATAGCATATTTAAATAATCATGCATCATAATCAAGTGAGATTCATCCCTAGAATGCAAAGATTGGTCAGCTTGTGAAGATTGATGTGTACGAAACACTACATTAATGGAGTAAAGGATAAAAAACACATGACCGTCTCAGCAGGTGCAGAAAAGCATTTACAAAATGCAATATCCCTCTCATGACATAAACTCTCCACAAACTGGACATAGAAGAAATGCACCACAACATGCTAAAGACTGTGTAAGAGAACTCACAGCCAACACCATATGCCACAGTGAGAAGCTGAAAGCCTTTCCTGTAAGATCAGTAACAAGGCACAAGGTGCCCATTTTTACAATTTCTGTGAGCATAATGCTAGAAATTCTAGTCAGAACTGATAGACGAGAACAAGCATTAACGATGACCCTTGTTGACTGGAAATTAAAAATGATCCACGTTGTAAAAGAAGTAAAATTTCTCTGTTTGCAGATGACAGGCTCTTGTATACACAAAATTCTAACAATTGCATCCCAGAACTGTTAGAACTCATAAATGACTCTGCAGTTAGAGGATGCAAAATCAGCATACAAAAATCAGTTGTACTTCTACACTCTTTAACAATCAATTATCTGAAAAAGAAACAAAGAAAAAAACTTGTATACAATAACATCAAAAAACTAATAGGAATAATTTAACCACAGAGGTGGAAATAATCTCTCCACTGAAAACTGTAAGATATTGATAAAAGAAATTTATCAAGATACAAATAAATACAGAAAGTCCCCAACCTAGGATGATTTGACCTAAAGGTTTTTGGGTTTTTTTTTTTTAACTACAATGGTGCAAAAGCAATATATGTTTAGTGGGAACTGGACTTGGGATTTTGACTTTTCTTCTCCTAGGCTAGTCATACAAGGTAAAATAATGCTCTGCCATGATACTGGGCAGCAACAATAGGCCAGAGCTCCCTGTCAGCCACACAGTCACAAGAAGAAAGAGTCAATTTCCTACACTGCACTGTTCCCAAGTAAAGGTGCTCAGAAGAGGTTTACCAGTTGCCCTGTTTACATATTTTGATATTATCAGGTCATGAATCCCTTTGTAAGTCAAGGAGCATCTATAGAAAGGTATCCCATGTTCATGAATAAAAGGCATAAATTGTTAAAATTGCCTCCTACTGAAAACAGTCTACAGATTGAAGTAATTGCTGTCAAAATTATGATGACATTTTACATAAAAATACAAAAGCAACCTTGAAATCCATATGAGGTCACAAAAGACCCTAAATATCCAAAATAATCTTTTCAAGAACAAAACCCAATCATTGCCCTCCCTGATTTCAGACTATACCACAAATGTATAGTAATCAAAAGTATGGCACTGGCATGAAATACACACATACAGACCAATAGAATAGAATTGAGACTACAGAGATAAGCCCATGTATGTATGGTCAGCCAATGTTTTACAACAGTGCCAAGAACACATAATGCAGAAAAGATAATACCTCTAATAAATAATGTGCAGAGAAATGAACTTGGACCCCCATTTATAAAAAAATTAAATTGAACTGATTTAAGTACTTCCATGTAAAACCTAAAACAGACTCCTAGATGAAAACACAAGGAAACCTCACTGAGAAAGCCTTATGACACCAAACACAAGTAACAAAAGTGAAAATAAACAACTGGGACTATATCAAACTACAAATCTTCTACACAGCAAAGGAAACAACCCATAAAAAGGAAAAGAAACGATGGAATGAGAGAAAATATCTGTATGCCATATATTGAAGAGGATTTTTAAAATTCAATTGAAAATGAGCAAAAGACATATGAGTGACCTGCAGGTAAATGAAAAGGGGCTCAAGACCTCAAACAATCAAAGAAATGCAAATCAAAATCACTAAAGTGAGGTGTCCTCTCACACCTCTTAGGATGGCCATTCCCACAAGACAAAGGGCAACAAGTACTGGTAAGGCCATGCAGAAAACTCGTGAGCTGTGTTGAGGTGGAAATTGGCACAGGCATTATGGAAAGCAGTATGAGGTTTTGCCGTTCTAACAAGTAGAATGGGGCTGGGCATGTAGCTCAGTGGCAAAGGGCTCACCTAGCATGCACTAGGCCTTGAGTTTGATCCCCAGCACCAGAGGAGGTGGAGATCTATCAGCAGCCCCACTGTGAGGTAAATATCCACCCACGGGGAATGACAGGAGCAGCTCAAAGCAATGTGTGCATGGCAGCATTATTCACAACCATTGCTCACAGCAGACACGTGGAAGCTGCCTTGTGGCATGTGCCTATAATCCAGTACTATCGGAAGCTGAGGCAGCAGGATTGGAATTTGGAACGCAACCTGTGCAATGCAGAGATCTCCTATCTCAGAATAAAGAGGATGTGCCTCAACATGGAAGCTTAAGTTCAATCTCCAGTACCAGAAAACAAAACAAAACAAAAACAAGGAAACATGCTAAACGTCGGTTAATAGATGGTTAACAACTTGTGACACACCTGATGGGATATTATGTAGCCTTAAAAAGGAAGGCTCTCCTGCCATCTGGAATAGCATAGAAGAACCTGGAGGGCATTATCCTGAGTGAACAAGTCAGAGAAAGACAAATACTGCGGGTCTCACTTAACTGCAGTGCCTGAAAAAGTCAAACTCATAGAAACAGAAAGTAGCATGGAGCTTATCAGGGGCTTGGGGTAGGAGGAAATGGGGAGATGTTGGCCAGTTGTAAGGTTAATGAGTTCTGGGGCCCTGACCTACTCCGTAGCTCAGTATGGTGATTGTAGTTAATAATACCATATTATAGTCTCAAGATCTGTGGAGAATGGAGTAGATGTACAATCTCTCCACCCACTCCCCAACTAAAATGATAACCGAGCAGATAGATGGGTTATTTCATGCACACATATGAATAAATGTGGCTCGGCGGTGGAGCATGGATCAGTGTGTGCGAGGCCCTGGGTTCAGGCCTCAACACAAAGCAAACAAACTTAGGTTGACAAACACCCGCCTATGCCTGATTTTAAACAGGAAAGGCTTTCATTGGTTAACAGTCAGTTGTGATTAGATTAAGAAAATTCCTTTCTTTTCCTCACTTATTTGCATTATTTGCCAGGGGTGGATTTTGGATGTAGTAGACTACTTTTTCAGCATTTATCAAGATGCAAAATAATTACTTGATTTTTCTTCTTTAATATGTGTGGTAAGTTTATGTACATACATATATACATACATGTAGTGAGCTTACATATAAGATAGTATACAAGATATATGTATTTTATATTACATACACATATAAAACATACATATATATTATTCTTATTATATACCAGTAGGCTAACCTCTCATTTCTGTGATCCTTCTGACTTGATCATGATGGTATGCTCAGCATTGTTAAATATTATTTGCTGACAATTTTTCATTCATGCTCCTGTATAAGTCTATCTGTTAATTTTTCTTGTATTTTCATTTTCTGATTTTAGAGTAAAAATATCTGCTTCTTAGAATGAATTGAATAGCATTCTGTACTTTTTTCTATTGTCTTCACATAATTCATACAAGATCCAAATTATCTCTCTTAAATATTTAGACATCACCCTAAACTCACTAGGTGTAAATTTTCCTCTTGCTAAAATTTTTCATTATTCATTTTTGAAATACAGATAAAACTGTTCTCAATTTCCAGTGTTTCTTGAGTTAACTTTGACGGTTAATGTTTTCACTGGCATTTGTACATCTTGTCTTTTATTTAGAAGCACACATTTGTTAATAAGTTTTAAATTTGTACTTCCGTTCCCCTTTTTCTCATTATGAAGATTCTTTATTTGTGCCTTCTATCTTCTTTTTTTTACTGTTTCTGCCAGAAACTTGTTAACTTTATTCTTTTCAAAGAAATAACTTCTCTTTGTGTACTTTTAATACTACATTTTAAAAAAATCTTTTATTTCTGGTCTTTGCTAAATATCCTTAAACTTTGAGTTTATTCTGTTCCTCTCTTCAGTGGAGTGCTAAACACATTTTTGTCACCAGTTTTGTCTTACTTAAGCATTTAACAGTCCATTTTCCCTCTAAGTAACAGTTGTCCTGTACCCAATGGTTTTGATAGATAGTATTGTTATGAATACTGAGTATTTTAAAATTATTAGAATCAATTCTTTGACCCATGAATTATTAAAAGAGAAAGATTGTGCTATCTTTTATCTATGATTTTAAACAAGAATGAATTATAATCATAAAAGTTATTGAAATATGTCAACACTGTTTGAAACCTTCTACCTGATCACTTTGTTAGAAATTTATGTATTCTTGACCCTAAGTGCAGTTTCTATATATTCTTTAGATCAAGATTTTTAATTTTGTTGCACACATTTTCTGTATTCTTACTGACTTTATGTGTCATCAGTTACTGAAGGAAATGTGTTAAAACAAGTCATATATTTTGAAGCTAACTTGTTAAGTAAATATAAATGTAAAATTCTCCCTTCCTAGTAAACTGAACATTTTATCATTAGACAGTGATAAATTGTCTGTAGTAATGTTTTCCCTTTGGTTCATTTTGTGTAATTTTAATGTAATATTACTAGTTTCCTTCTAATTATTCTTAAACCAGAATATATATGTCCAACCTTTCTTTAGCTGGTATTCATAAATGGTATGTACAGTAGTTCCCTTTATCCATGGAAGACACAGCCAGGACCACAGGGGATGCCAGAAATCACAGGTAGTACAGAAGCCTATATATTTTTTATGCTGTATGTGCATGCCTAAGATAAGGTTTGTGAATTGTGCACATTAAGATATTAACAACAGCACAGCAATGCAGGGTAATACAAGTATGTGCCCTCTTCCTGAAATTCTCCACTTAGTGTTTCTGAACCCCATTGAGTTGGGGTAACTAAAATTGTGGAAAGAAAACCACAGCTGTTGCAGCTAGTTTTGTTAGTTCAGTGGAGTCTTACAGGTTTCACCTTTTTTAACATGTTTACACATCTCAATCCTAAAATTGATGCAGAACCACAGGAGACCCAGAATAGCCAAAGAAATGTTGGACAAAAAGAACAAAGTAGGAGGGAGCACAATCCTGGATTTTAAGTTATACGATGAAGCTGTACTAACAAAACCAGCATGGCACAGGCACAAAAATAGACTGGCAGCCCAATGGAATAGAAGAGACACTGAGCAACTGTATGTGCTTATAGCCATCTGGTCTTTGATAAAGGGTCTAAAACAACGCAGAGAAACAACAGCCTTTTTAGCAAATGGTGCTGGAAGGGTTGGCTATCAATGTCCTGAAGCGTAAAACGAGAGCTGTATATCTCACCCTGTGCTAAAATCAAAGAGTAGTTTTTAAGCAAGATCCTCACTACAGTAATATTCTCAGCCTTACGGGGTTGGGCAGCTTCTACAGGTACAGCAGGGGTTGCTGGTACCTTTGTGTATTGTAGATGTTTCCAATCCAAACTGCTAGTATTTACAACTTGCCCCATTTGTCTGATGAGTAGAAGGAAAAAGAAAAATGAAGCTTGACAAAAAATTGAAAGCCAGTGGAAAAATACCTTAGCAGGAAGCTCATGGCATTTTCCCATTTCTCGCTGCCCTGTGGGACTGTCCACTAGCGGCCTGCAGCATTGTGTTGCCACCCGCAGCTCCTCTGCAGCAAGGGGCAGCTGAGTCTACCTCTTGCCACTGGGCTGGGGACACTGGGAGTGCCTGGCAGTCCCCCCTGGAGGGAGACTGAGTACAGCTGTTCCTTGTCATGTTGCTCTTCTCACTTGGGAGCGTAAATCACTCATGGGATCTTCAGTGGCATGTGCTTTGTGTAGGACCTGGATGTCCAGTTTCCATGTTGGAGTTCTTGCTTTTATGTTGGCCTGGGTCTCATTAATATTATTGACCTCCTAACCAATTTAAGAAGCCTCAGGGAGGCAGCAGAACATGCAATTTGATCTACTATGCACTAAATAAACTTTTAAATTTATGTGTCTGAGTTCTAGTTATGACTACTGCATTGGTCAGATAACTTTAATGCTTTTTTCTAAAACATACCAATGGCTGACATCAGTGTTCCCATAAAATAAATAAATGATTCTTCATAATTGCTTTTCCAATACTTTTCCCATGTGACTCTTCCCAGTCGTTTTCCCTCCCCAATTGTTTGAGTAGTGGCTGTCATGATTCTTGTGAACTGGCAATTATGTCAAGACGATTTAATCAGTGCTTGAGCTGTGCAGGCATTGCTCTTGGAAGACCATTTTTCACAATGACACCCCCTAAGCATTTGTTAAATAATTAGACCTCTAAACTCTTCTCCCGCAAGGACTCTCAGAAGTCCTGCTAGATACTCAGAGCCTGGCAGACACAGTCTATGCATGACTACACACACCAGAACCCTGTCCAGGAGAGCTCAGAACTTTGAATCAGATTGGCTAAGGGTCAGGGTTCTCTTCTGCCCCCAGGACACAGTCCTTCTGTGTTGCTGTCAAGAGCTTGCATGCTAATTAAGCAAGGAGGAACTCAGTGGGGTTTCGAATGACATCAGACCCCTCCCAGCGTACAAACTGCAGGATCACTAGTGGGTTTCCCTCAATCTACGGGACGTGTGTGGTCCCCATGAGCCCAGAGCCATGGTGGAAAGCGGGCTGCGTCTGCAGTCTGCAACTGGCAGGTGCACTCAGAGAGCTCATGAAACACTAGAACTAGATTTAGAAATGGTGATTAAATGGATAATAAAAATCAAAGCAGCCCTCTTTCTGCTGTGTCCATTTGACTGTGAGGAGGCTAATAATGAAGACGTAAAGACTTCAGTGGCTCCAAAAGACTCTCCTGTGTGCAGAGCTGGCAGATAAGTAAAGGAATTGTTCTGTTGTGCAAGCTAGGCATAAAGGAGGTCAGGAAGTCTGAATGTATCTCAAGTTCTGGAGAGAGCGCTGTGTATTGCCTTCCATTACAGCAGGGGACCCAGCCTTGCAGTCCCTTGTTTAGAAGAGGAGCTTCCTGCCTATTGTGCAGGCCCATGCAGGAGGGATATTCTATGTGACTGTGTGTAAAGATATTCGTAGATCTCTTTGCCAGGCACCTTCGTGCTGGGGTCACTACCAGAGCCACCAAGCCAACGTCTGATCGAGTCTGTCCTCACACCATCACCAGGCTTTGCCTTGAGTGTCACTGAAAGTGTCCCCTCACCTATGTGCAGGACCCCACAGTGCCAAAAAGTGTTGGGTGTTTGTGCCTCTGTCAGTGAGCTCTGATCCTCTTTTCCTTTGCTGAAAATCTCGCTCAGGTCAGATGGTCTGCACACTGCCGCTCTCCTTCCACATCGTTATAGCCAGTTCTGCTGGGACCAGCTCAATCCCCGTCTTCTTCAGGCCTGGCCCACCTGGCACATCAGCACCTGCCAACATCTTTCTCCAAACCTGCACAGCCAGGCAGAGCCTGCGGTGTATTCAGCCTCTCTTTGCATCCTGCTGTGCACCGTGTGTTGCCTATTTCCTAAGTGTTATAGCCAGGCTGTGTCTTCTCTGTGGTATCTGACACCACGCCCCACACGGAGCAGACACTGGGGTTGAGTGCTGGTTAGGGAACCCCTGGTAGAGCAGTCTTGTGGGATGGCAACACAAGCCAGTGTTGCAGAAGTTGGGCAGCTGGCCATAACTTCTAAGTTTTGATAATTATTCATACAGATTGTAGACTCCTTCATGGTAGTGGGAAGATAATCAACATTCTTACCATGATGGCAACCAACATCTGCTGGGCATTAGCCATGGGCTGAGCTCTCCTGAGCATTATTACCTGTTAAGGCTCTGCAGCTCCTTCCTCTACAGACAGGGAAACTGATGCTTGGTTACCATGCCACCAGGAGAGGTTCTGGGTCTCAAACCTGAGACAGCTGATGCCAGGGCTCATGCCATCTTCTGGACACAAGAAAGAAATAAACCCTCCCTCCCTCCCCATCTCCTTAGAAACCTGCCGATGTGGGGAACACGGGAAGGTGGTCAGAGCAGGGGTCCTCTATGTGCCAGACACCTGGGGGCAGCTGGACAATGTTCTTCTAGTAATGAGTAACACAGACAGCACCTTTTCAGAGATCTGTCAGAACAGAACCCTTCTTAGTGACCCCAAATCATACAGAAATGGTAACAATGTTAGAAAATCAGTTGATTGGCTGCATGCCTATAGGAGGTTTATATGAGCTCTCTGCACGTTATGTGGCTAGTTTGCTTTGTGGTGTTTATACAACTCTCTAAACTGCAGCTTTGCCACAGTTGTCATGGAGGAGGTGCTGTGGGCAGGGCCCACAGGAGAGTGATGTGCAGCTTTCCTTTGGGGCCAGCTGTATGCAGAGCCACACTGCACCTCAACCCCGCTGTGATGCTGGTTTTATGATGAGTGCAATGCTTGTGCCCCAGTTTGGGAGCAGAGAAGAGACATTCGGATATTTGTGAATGTTCAGGGTAGAGAAGTGAACATATTTCAGAAAGCCAAAAGGCTGTTCTCCCAATTAGGCTAACTTGAAGAATCTAATTAAAATCCTCTGGGGTAAAGGCAAAGCTTAAAGTGATCAGAATTTTTAAAAGCTAGTTTTCTATCCATGTTTATTTTTGTACATTTAAAGTTCTCCTGGCTTGGTGGACTGGAAGGCCTTCTGCTTATTATCATAGGTACCATGGGAAAAGCTATACTTTTAAAAATATTTTCTATTTGTAGCACAGGGAGATACTTTGAAAGACCTCAGTACCAGTGGTTTAGGAAGGAGCCATAGCTGAGTGGTAGAATGTGTCCTTAGCATGTGTAAGGCCCTTGACTCAAACTCCAGCACCAAAATAATAATAATAACTGTTTTTTAAGTGGAAAAGCCAGTGTATTGTGTATGCCTACAAATTCATATGAGTTAGGGGGCAAACTAGGAAAGTGGGAGGAAAAACCTATAAAAAATGTAAATGTGTCCATAAAGGACTTTGGAAGGCTTCTTTTTTTTTTGTTATTTATTTTTTTTTTATTTTAAAGACAAAAGAATGGAGACATATGAACCAGAAAAGCCATAAACAATACAGAAAATACAAAGTTATGCAGAATATAGTAGGGAATTAGAACTGGATGTTGTATTACATAGTTATCTTCACATTAGTTAACACAAAAACATTAAAGGAAATACCAAATTGTAGAGAAGATAGTAGGGAATTTGCACTGGATGCTGTATAATATAAAGTTATCTTCACTTCTGCTAATACAAAAACGACTGAGGAAATACAGAATTATAGAGAACATA